>CM065052.1:51680253-51967753 GCA_032883995.1 Coronaproctus castanopsis
TCACTTTTTTATTAGATGTCATCGAAAGAACCCTGCAGGAAAACTTGGAATGCCAAGTATACTTTAAGAAGTCATTTCGATGGAGTCCGTGGTTTAGCGTTTCATCCGGTGGAACCAGTTTTAATTACAGCTAGTGAAGATAGGACGTTAAAGTTATGGAATTTACATAAAACAGTCACAACGAAAAAGTATGCTTTATATTTTCAACGAAAGATAATGATTATCGTTTAATACTATTAAAAAAAAAAAAAAAGTGAAATTATAAAATTACAAATTTACTTGAATTTGTAATTATAGTTTGTAAGATAAGTTTTTTTACAAAGTAAAAACTTACTAACGTAACAACTTTCGAAATTCACTTTATAAATAATTCGGAATAAAGAAGTGTACTCCGAGTAATAATAGAAAATTATTGAAAGATAATTTGAAACGTTCTTATCTGTTGTGGGAAATGTTATTTGTTTACTGCTCCTTTACGTTGAAATATTATCTGCAATGTTTTCTTTAGATTTGTTTTTCTACTTTTTTAATTTTTTTATTTTATTTTATTTTTTTTTTTGTTTCAGATCGGTATCGTTAGATGTTGAACCATTGTATACATTTAGGAAACATCAATCCCCTGTGCTTGGTGTTGCTATAAACGCCACTGGTGAACAGTGTTATAGTAGCTGTTTAGATGGTCACATATATTGTTGGAATATTCCGTCGGCCAACATTGATCCCTACGATGCATACGGTAATTTACTATTAATTTAACAATTGAAATGAATTTATATCTAGCGTACAGTTTTATTACTTTTTGTCTCGAACCATTTTGGTCAAGTAATTATAATTATTACGTTGCTTTTAATAGTAGTAAACATTCTATTTTAAAATGATATGCAAAACGTGTTTTGGAACGTAGTTTTTTTTTCTACTTCTGCCAATTCATTCCTAGCCATGTAGAGTATCTATGAAGGCTATCGTCGTATTCTTTTGTATGGGGAATATATCCATCTCTTAAACTACGTCGCGAATTCTAGTTTTTTTCAATCGTCTGGTTGGCGTGACGTTCGAAAGGGTAGCTATTGGTTCATTGCAGTGTCCGCGCGTATGTGCATTACACGATTATTGCTTTGTCGACCACGTAGACCCTCCAAGTTCGAGATGAATAGCTTCATTGGTAACTTACCACGGCATTCTGTATATCAGCCTTAAAGTTTTATTTTGAAAGCGTTATATTTCTCTTTGTCTTTTTCGCACATCCCCATATTGGTGCATCATAGGTTCATGTGAGATTTATTATTGCATTATATATCAATACTCTATAAGGAGAGGTTTCGAATGTTGCCCTATTAACCGGTAGGGAGATCTTCATTTTGTTTTCTTGTTTTTTTTTTTTTTTTTTTTTTTGTTGTATATGTATTTTCGATCTAAGTGTACTAGATATTTGATGCTGTTGCTTCTTGGTATAATATTTTTGCCTAGTGATGGATAGTTATGATGATCAGTTCTATTGGTGAATGAGATGGGTGCATTTATCAGGATTCACTTCCAGTTTTCAGGATTGAGTCCACTGTAGAACAGCGTCCGATCTTTCCTGCAGTGCTGCAACCGCCACTTCGTATTTTTCAGTGGTTTACCAACACACGCGTCGATTCGGTTTGAGGCTTGTAGTATATTATTTTTATTTTCTCTAGTTACTCCCTTTACGTAAGCAGGAAACTGTGAGCGAATAGAAGTAGTAAGTGTAAGCACATTCTCCAGATAAGTTTTTAACAGGCCTACGTCACCTGTTACCATGTTGCCGCTTGATATAGGGGTAATATACACACGCGTGCGCTCATCGATTCACAATGATTAGATGTAGCAACGAAAAACCTATATTTCAGCTAACGCGAGTGATGTTATTAATTCATCTTGAACTAGCAAAAATAAACGAATGTAAAAAAAACGAACACGACTATAAGTCGAAAATTAATAGGAATTCGGAAAAATTAAGTTGAAAAATGAATTCATAATAAAAATTTAACATTGGTTCAGTATAAATTAAAGTAAGGATACTTATTTTACACTCGATGAGAGAACGACAAATACGGAGCAATTTTAGACACGTCCGAGAACTGTACAACGACAGCACTATGTTTTATTGTTAACCGGTTCATTTGTATTATTTCTATTGTTTCGGTAATGTAAAACGTAATTTATTATTTCGAAACGTAGTGACGATGATGATACAGGCGATTCGAGATGTTTTATTAAATTTTTTTCCATTTAAATATAATTAAGAGTTTCTGAAATTAAATTATTTTTATGATTTCGTTTGGCGCTCTTTAAAATGTTTCATTTTGAGTGCGTATCCGTTAAGATTGTTGCGTTGTATAAATTATTATTCTTTTTTTTTATACATTTCTTTTTCAATTTTCAAACTTATTATTTTTTAGAGTCGAAAGTTTTAAATAGTTGCTTAAGTGGACACACAGATGCTATATGGTGTCTTTCTTTACATAAACAAAAACCACAACTGTTGTCTTGTTCAGCAGACGGGTCCGTTAAACTGTGGTCTACAACAGAACTGTCGCCGCTGCTTTCTACTTACGTAACGGATTCCGGTAAGTACCTCGTAAATATGTGTTATCCTGTTTACACAAACATTTGTTTGTGCGTAAGTTTTAATTTCTTATTTGTTTTTTTAATTGAAATTAATTAATTTCGTGATTGTTTATTACATTTATTACGAGTTATACATGTAAGTTAACAACCATAATACATATCTACTACCGAATTTGCACTCAATTGTAAATATTAGATGATGAATGTGGAAAACAACATACCTAACGAATCACAATTACCCGACTAATACATATAATTAATAAAGATTAAACGCGTTTCTAGTGCGATCTTGAAAACTAATTCATCGTCAAATGTTATTAGCTCGTCTAATAAATTATTTTTATGTCTTAATTTTATTATTTTTAATCTTTCTAATAATTTGAATTTCTGTAATTTTCATTTTACTATATTTACACCATATTACACAGTTATCGTTGATATATTACCAACTTCATGGTTAAATTCTTTGCAATGTATAATAATGATTTATCATCGTTGTTTTTATATAAATTTAAATGTCCAATTTAAATTTAATTTGTCTATTAGTTTCTCTTATATGTATATTTTTTCACAATTATTACAATTTAACTTGTTGCAAATGAATGTTAATAATAGTACATTATTACTTATTGTTAACTATACGTTCGTATCCTTTAAATATGTTTAATATTTTATAACTTCTTAAATAATTAATTGGCCCTACACAAACTTCTTTCTATACATTTAAAGGGGTTCTGCATTTTTTTATGGCAAAATTTTAATATTGATTTTTCTTAATTTATTTATGTCATATAAAATAGTTATATCATGATTTAGATGATTACGATTGATCGGATGTATCGTTTCCCGCATTCACCATCTAATATAGATGAATGAAGAACATCCTATCACGTTTATAATTAGAAATTAATTTTCGTTATTTCGGTTATTATTATTCAATTTATTTTAATCGAATATAAAATTCTTTATTAAAAAACATTCAAACTCCGTTTAAGGAGAAAACACTACATTAGGCTATGGTCATGTTTATAATTAGAAATTATAGACTTCATAGTGAACCGAATATCGCTACTCGCAAGTAAATTTTTTCTTAAATGTGAAAGTAACTCGTCTCTCTCTCTGTCAAAGCAATATCTAACTATAATTACGAATCATTAGCTTTAAGATACAAAAAATATAAACACAAGCGTCTGAAACATAACTTTCATAAAAGTGTCAACAATAATATTATGTTAAAATAAGTATAAAATAAATTATTTCATATCGATATTATAACTGAATGTGTGTCTCCTTTCTTATTTTTCTGTAGTTGGGTTTTTTCTTTGTTTTTCCCAGCATAAATTAATATTTAATCTATACATAAATGAAAATATATCTTTTATTATTGTATTTATAAGAATTTTACATTAAGGCCTACGAGCCGGTACCAATAATTTATAATGTCAAATAGTTTATATATTTTATTTATATTAATAAATTTCTTCTTCTTGTAATTAGAAATTAATTTTCATTATTTTGGTTATTATTATTTAATTTATTTTAAGCGAATATAAAATGCTTTATTAAAAAACATTCAAACTCAGTTTAAGGAGAAATCACTACATCTCGTATATATGTATACATTGACACCGAGAAATATATAAACATTAAAATGCTTTTAATTCCAGATAAGAATATTAATAATTATAATAACGAATTGTATAGAATGTAAATAAAAAAGAATGCTTAAAAAATACATAAGTTAAATATAACAACACTTATGCGGATGTTAAATTGAAAAATATAATCACGACGTGCGTGAGAAAAGAATGTAAGTCGTTTGAAACATTTTATATTAAATTGTGAAAACTAATTATTATATAGAGAAAGATCTGAGTAATTAAATTCATCAAAAATAGTCAAGATAAATTGGAGTTTTAGTGGTTACGGGAGATCGTGAATGTGTAAAATTATAATGAAATTAATATCGATTGTATATCATTTTGTGTAAAATTTCAAATCATCTCTCGTCTGTGCCTAATTTTTCCATCGCATAAACCGCCTGTCATTATTTTTCATTAGGTAAAGATGACAACCTGATGTAAATACAGTTCCATTAACCGTCAATGTGTCTGTGTGTAATGAGTCAGTTAGTACATAATTCGACGAATGAGCATAATTTTAATAACTAATTGTAATTAAACAGAATTTACAAAGTTGTAGTATAGTATATTAAAAATTTAAATTTTACTCGCTTTAAATTATATTCACTTGAATGCAAAGGAAGACCACCAAGCTCAATTGCCTTGTGGTTTTGCGGTTAAATTACTGTATAGGAGATTATGAACGTGTTAGGCGCGCACCTTATACACTGTCAATAATAATCACAGTACAGTACCGTCGATCAATATTATCTATCAGTAATTTGTGTTTTTCATCGAAGCAGTCTTTTCTTCATGCGTAGATGTGTATCTTTTAAAAGTAAGTGAAAATATGAAAAATAAAAGAAAAGCTAGTACAGGTATATTTTAATCGCTTGTATAAACATATTTTTACGCATTTTTAGTTTAGTTTGGTGTTTTAAAACTGTTTTCTGTTTAGTGTATTTATTTTAAATTATTTCATATCATTAGCGTTTTATTTTCCTTAAAATAGAATTTGTATAACATTAATAACGTGTTTTTATACATTTTTTTTGTTTAATTTAAATTTATTTATTTAGCATAATATTTTACTATTTGTATTAATAGAGTTTTATTTTCTCCGATATAGAATTTCTATAACGTTAATAATCTGTTTAGCGTATTATGAAGGACTTGCTCGTAGAAACAGAAATTTCCCTTGTTAGTATTATCATTTCAACTCGATTACTTAATAATTAATGTTAAAAGTTCTAAAAATAGGTTAATTTTATTTCCATCACAGACGATTTATATTTTTTATTGCCAGTCATATTAATATGAACGTGTATATTTACTCATTGACGCTATATAGTGTTTATTTAGGCCACTCTCTTCAATACCTCATTATGATTTTAGCTCATTTCCATGAGAATTACTGTATTTTTTTTTTTACTTTACGTATGCTTAATGTATTTTTCTTCTAAATTTCCGTGTAAATTAATATTACACATTAATAACTTGTATCAGTATGTTAATTATTTATTAAATTTTTATATTTTAAGCGCCCATTCACTTGAATAAGAGTGATAAAAAAAACCTTTATACGAGACAATTAACTTCCACCCGATGTGTCTGTTATAAAATATTCAGGTTGTAAATGACATAAATTGTAATTTTTACGTCGCACGGCAATTATAGATGCGTCGTAATAGACTGTCCTATCCAATGCTGATCGCATGAGAACATGTACCTGCCAACGCAATCGTGAGGGAAGTGTCACATAACCCTTCTATACACTTTTATAATAAACAATTACATTACTAGTCCTAATTCTTAGGAAAACAATATATGCATTTCAATTGTGTTTTTTTTTTGCTCAGTGAATTGATTATAAAGTTTTCGTTCGTCTTAATATGTATCGTAACTTTTAATTGCTTAATAAAAATTATTGTGTGCGATTTTTTATCGGTTAATAATTTATTTAGCGTTATTATCGAATGTATTGTTATAATTTGTACTGCTTAATAATAAAATTTATCACTGTCAACCGTAGCTTATAATTTTCCGTCGGTATGAACAATTTTTATAATTTTCTGGCAAAATAATTGTTATTTTTCTTAACTTTTCTGATTGCTCAATGAAATTTTCTAGAAAAATTAAATTTCTTGTTATTTAGTGCGATGTTCCGATATGATTTCGTGCCTTTTCGTAATTTTGAAATTAAGTTTTTAAGTTCTGACGCATTACAATTATTTAAAAGGTTATCGTTTTTAAATGTTCACGCGATGTCCGAATAACTCGTATATGCTTAATTATGCTTAATTATGTTAAAAGTTTCGACTGTAATTTACACGTCGAGTATAATACACAATTATATATTTTTTTTTTAGTTGACGGTGTCCCTACCTCGGCCGATTTTATACAGGACGATATGAATCATATTGTGGTGTCTTATACATCGGGGGAATGCATCATTTATGATTTAGAAACAACGAAACCTGTATTAACATTTGAACAACCGTGCGATGTAAGTACTTCCTATTTACGAAGTTGCTTTATTTTAAATGTGTACTTTCTTTTTTAACAATACGTCAAAGAAACCGAATTAGTATACCTTGCATATTTGACTAAAGTAACTGTATCGTATAGCGTAAAAAATTTCTTACAGAATGGTAATAATTGTTCTTGATAATTAATCAGATAAATCTCAACAATTTGTAACTGCATAGAAGAAATTTTAGTAATAATGAAGTATTTTCAGAATATTATAGCGCGAAAGTATATTATTGAAATATTCCGACCACATGTTGCTGTTTACAATATTTATCTTGCATTGATAATATTTGTGGTTAGGAAAGTTGATGAAGACGATATTAATTAAAGAAAAATAACAAGCATTTTCAAATAAAGAACTTACGTTGCGTATTATGTGTTTGAATTTAATGTAAGTAATAAGTAAAGGTGTTGTCATTCAGAAATAACGTAATTAAAAGTAGTCAGTAATACGTTAAGTTTTTTTATTTTTTTTCGATGTAAACCATGTCCGCAATTTTTTCTTGTAACGTTTCGAAAATACTTAACATGAAAATTGAAACTGTTTTCGATTACAAGAAACAAATTTAGACACGGTTTACGCTGAAAAAATTCTAAACATATTGAAATCAATCATGAAATCTTAAAATTTTATTTAACAAATCTATGCGAGGTGATATGAAAATAAATTTCGGTAGGTCATAGAATAAATCACAAAAGTAATCAATAAATTTCTTTAATCTATGTACAGCCATTAGTGGGTATTAATTTAATATTTAATTTAAATCCACGTAATATTACAATAAACAATAATTTAAGTTCAAATTTACATTTGCGTGTAACACACGTAACGACTATCAGTTCCCGTTGAACACTGAACAATCCTATCGAGACACCAATTATCAGAATTATTATTTTTTCTAGTATTTTTTCATTACGATACTTAAATCTGTAAGTTGTTTTTAATGCTTTCATTGTTTCAGTTATGTTGTTGTTATAATTGATCTAAATAATTGACGCCGTTTGTATAAAAATTATTTTATTAACTCTTATTATAATTCCGAGCGGCAAACTAAAAAGTCCTCTGACTTGTATGATAAATAATGTTACGAAGCTTGAGCCGGTTAATAAACGAGGCGAGGTCAACGCTATCATCATTTCTAGCTGAAATCAAATATTTGAATTTTGGTAAAAATTTAATTCGGTATAATTTTATATTATTGATGCAGATTGCACTTCATGTTCTTCTTCGGAGTGTAAATATGACATGAAAACATTAAGTTAAAACGAGTTCGTTATTTTCTAAACCGTAATGTTTCAAGATAGCGGAAGCTTGGACAGGATCTTCATGTTTTGACGGTATTGCAATATCGTCGACAAGTGTACATATTAATTAGGGTATATCTTCCGGGTCACATATAATACTGATTCGATTATACTGCCTTGAGTTGCGGCAGAACCAACACTCGTAAATAAGCTGTCTAATGTAGATGGATATATATTGTATGTCTGTATATATTTTGACCGGAAGACATTATTAGTAAACTACCAGATGCGGCATATTGAATATCTCAAACAACGACTGTATAAAATAATAAAAAAATTAACATAAAAAGAGCATGAGTTACTATCATCCATCATCGATTACTAACGATGAGTTTTTAAATTTACATTAATATACAGTAAAAAAAAATGTAAACGTGAAAAATTTCATTCAACTTCTTTATTAACTTCAAAATGATCAATACATTTTTTTGTTTTATTGAAATTAGAGTACGGTTCTTGAATAATTTAAAAAAAAAAAATCCGTCAGAATTATTAAAATTGTGTGTATGGTAAAAAATTAATAAAATAAAAATAAATCACGTTTTAGTTGATTTTTTTTATTGGATTCTACAAACAAAAAGAATTGTGAACGGAATGAATCGTTTATCGATATACGTATAGAAATAAAAGTTAATTATTCTAAACATATTATATATATATATATATATATTTGGCGGTTTTTAATTGATTAAATGTGTTGTTATTATTAACTAGAATACACCTTACGAACAAATTAACAAACTTATTTGTCATCCTACACTGCCGTTAACTATAACTGCTCATGAAGATAGGCATATACGATTCCTTGATAATACTACCGGTAAGATAGTTCATCATATGGTGGCACATTTGGACTCAGTAACTAGTCTCGCCGTTGATCCGAATGGTTTATTTTTACTGTCTGGAAGTAAGTTTTCAATGAAATGTGTAAAATTAAGTAATTCGTATTTTTGTAGGTTGAATTAATAAATAACTAGTTTTTAAAATGAAATCGAAATTTTCGGAAGCATTATTGGTAAGTAAGAATTATTTTTCTGGTTTTTCCATTCACTAAGTTTTTCAAGAAGCTGAAATTTGAAAATTTAAAGTTGCCTAATAATATTTTTCGTACGTGTAAGCTAGAAATTAAGGAAAATAATACGGATACGAGATATAATGTTCAATTTTGAAAACGGGAGTCTAAATTTCGAGGTGAAATTTTTTAAATTTATTTTCAATCGATTTTTATCGGAATTCGTTAAACACCTCCTGTACCACCTGTACACTCGTGAAATCATATCCCCATAGTTACTTCCGAGTGTGTTATGAAGCAGATTAGATCGCTTCGTGAAATAAAATCAGGCGTGCCAGAAAGGAGTGTTCTGGGTCCTGTACTGTACCTCCTATTTACAACTGATTGCCAAAGCACCATCACTACTACATTTGCTGATGATGCGGCTATATTATCTTTAAGTAAGAATCCTTTAGAGAAGCAACTCAACTACTTTTTTTTTTTTTTTTTAATTAATACTTTATTATGCAAATTAATAATGTACAACTTGTTGCATTTACAGAGGAGCAATATACTGCACCATTCGTTTAGGCTTAATCAGTGTATTTGCTCCCCTTTACAATACTCTATTTACACTTGCATTTGCACGGGCTATGGGTCAGTTTCACTCACAGTCATAGTATACATGTATGCACTTATAATTTCTTATACTAGTTAATAATTAAATTATAACTTAGGTGTACTGACACATACATACACCTATACATATGCAGAACTTAAATATTATATGCATAAATTTCACACAAACACCCCCGTACATACATGTACGCCTGCAGAAATACACTCGTTATACATATTACTGAAAAAGTTTTATCACTGATTCACAACGCAAAAACTTCAGTGACCATGGAATTTCTTATGCATTACATTAAAAGCGAATAATTGGAATTGTCGGGCAGTGTATTTGTCTTGTAGGTTAAAATTATCTTAAAAGGTCCATAGTGCGCCATACAAATAGTTCACGGTTTGCAGTTTCTACTGCGCCACATTCACATTTGTCATCCTTACTTAACTTAAGAAGAAATAAATAAGACCAAAATTTTCCATGCCCCGTTAATAATTGGGTAGTATAGAAATCGGGAGCAATTTTAATATTGCGTCTATTTAATAACTACTACAGCAGAATGTAAATATGATTGAGAAATGGACTAAGAAATGGCGGATAAGTCTTAATGAAGCAAATTCACACCGTTTACAAAAAGCAGACATAAATAATGCGGAACCGATTACTCTTAAGGGTACAGAACTGCAAGCACTGATTGTGTAAAATACCTACGAATGCACCTATATAAAATGTTAACTTGGCAAAGACATTTTAATATAAAGCGAACGTAATTGGACATTCAATTTCGTAAATACCACTGTCTTATTGGAATAAAATCACCATTATTCATACAAAATAAATTATTACCGTACAAAACTATCTTTAAGCCCCAGTATGGTTTCAATTTACGACATCTAATTCAAATATTTCTAAAATTGAAAGGTTTATATATATATATATATATATATATATATATATATATAGGGACGATATAAAAATAGAAACTGCGAAATATGTAAAAGAATATACAGTGAAATATATGCACAGCGTTTAACATCGCACCCGAATCCGCTAGCGACATGCTTAATTAATTATAACGTTCAACAGACACCTAGATTGAAAAGGAAATACCATCATACATAATGTAACAATTAAGGTTGAGTATCATTGGAGAACACCTTACTACAAAATGAATAGATATATACTCTGTCATACATTATGTTTAGTGCTAACTTTAACAGATTACCTCAAAAAAAAAAAAAATCAAATGAACAAATCTGAATGTTAATGTATAAATCGTTTTCACAGGTAATCTAAATTATTAGTATACTGTTAATCATGTTCAGGATTATGAACGAAAAAACAACAACAACAAAAACAATGTATTTAAAAATTGTCAGTAAGCAACAAAAAAAAGTAGTTAAAATCGCTAAATTATTTATCGATTTTAACTACTTTTTCGATATTTAATTATTTTTTTACAAATCACTACATTCCACCACGTTCGAAATATTTAAATATTAATTAACATTCTTTTAATAATATTACTCATTCTAGAGAATCAACGTTATACTAAAAAACCTTATTACATCCTTTTAGATTTTGGTTCGTTGTTGTTCCCGATAATCGTTTACATATTTTTTTGTTCTTTTTACATTTTTACAATAAAAACGTGTACTATTGTATTTTTCTCAGTGGCATAGTTGCCAGAGCGTTAAAGTTCTCCATCAAACCCCTTCATTATCTTTGAGAATGTAACGAATTTTCCACTCTAATTTTACGTTGCTTTAATGTTCTGAATACTAGCCAGTGTTGGACGCGAATATACGCTCGCATATTTGTACGCGTGTCTTTAAACAGACTTTAATAGGCTATTATTAAAATACAATCCTAGCTATTTGGCTAAATAATTATCATCATTAACTTACACGATTACTTAGTATTTAACTTAACCGCTAAGTACAAAAACGAATGCGGAGTACGTATCCCGTTGGTTATTCATTATACATAACTTTACAAGACGAGTCGTTTAATTCTATGTTCGGTATTAAGTAGATGTTTTCAGTACAGCCTCACAGAGCAAGAGCCCAAATAGGTTTAATAATTTGTATAGCCGAAGTTCGCAGGAAATATTCAACTCCGATTTCCTACCTATTAGCCAACATAGTTGACGTGTTTTATTATTGGCCTTCATTTTAACATGAACTGTCCAGGTCAATCGTGAATCTAAATGCATGCATAGGAATTTTACTGAGTTAGTCTGTGATACGACCTGGTTTCCTAAGTACAATTGATACATATTGTCAGCATGGCGTAATGCAAAACAAGACGTGGACAGACTTATGTTCATTTAGTTTAATCTTTCCGGTCTGGAATACGTTTTTTAATCCGATCGAGGCTATACTGCTAAGATTATCATCTGCAGATGTGACTGTTGTATTGTTAGCATAGGCAAATTTACCTGCGTGTATACAGTAGATTGATAACCTTGTCTCTTCACGCGCTACCCGGAACTGTAAATTTTATAAATA
Source organism: Coronaproctus castanopsis (assembly GCA_032883995.1). Taxonomy (NCBI): domain Eukaryota; kingdom Metazoa; phylum Arthropoda; class Insecta; order Hemiptera; family Monophlebidae; genus Coronaproctus; species Coronaproctus castanopsis. The sequence goes on from CM065052.1 coordinate 51,692,431, forward strand.
AGATTTCAATACGCGACAAAAATGTTCAGGTAGTACGTTACTCAACTTGTGTGCACCAGGCCTTGATGCCGCACTTCTATCAAGTGCCTGCGAAATATCTAAAAATACGACAATCTCCCTCAATGCATATGATTTCCACTACTCGGTGCACTTGGTCGATTATTTAGTGCTTCTGCCTGAATACAAGTTTATCTCATTTTCAACTAGTCATAATAATCGCTTTAACAGGAATTTCTATATGAGTTTAGAGGTTGATGGTAAACTTGAAATTGGTCTGTATGACTGTTTTCTTGTCTGTGTTTTTTTTTTTAGCTTTCTGTGTCTAAACAGTTGGGTACATACTCAAGCCGTAAACATGCGTCAGATATACATGTAAGCAGTACTAGCGTCTCTTCGTGGTAATTCAGGACAGCTGGTGAATTTTCATCTATCCCTAGAGCTTTTTTTGGATTTATATCGCGGTCAATTTCATTTGCTCCCTCCATTGGGGTAAACGGCTTAATTGATTGACGAATCTGATAAGTTGTTGTTAATATCGGATTGTATCCCATGAGTGTCAGAAACACCTTCGATATGTGGCGTCCGAACAATTCGGCTTTTTCAATATTCTGCATTGCCCAATTGCCAGCTTTTATTTGGGGGGGGGCGTATGTGTGATTTAAAAATCGAAATATAGCAAATGCTAGTCTGAGAAATTTTTTAAATTATTTTAAACTAGTTAAGTTATTTCGTTGAGCCAGTTTTTTATAAATACATTTAAAACTGTCGACACGATTTTGTTTACAGGTCACGACTGTTCAATACGATTATGGAATCTCGATACAAAAACGTGTATACAAGAAATAACAGCGCATCGAAAGAAATTCGACGAATCTATATACGATGTGGCCTTTCATCCGTCTAAACCGTATATCGCTAGTTCCGGAGCTGACGGTCTTGCTAAAGTATTCGTTTAATATGTTCCGCGAGTTCGAGGAACGAATTAAACTGTTATTATGATTATGATTATTTGTTGGTTTTCACCTTCTGCATGTAACGAACTATACATTTAAACGTGTTTATACGTATGTATACGAGAACGTGTTATCTGTATCTTTGTAACTGGATAGCACTTTAACCGAAGATATATCTGAATAAAGTGAAACGATCATTTTCGTTAAAGATTTTGAATGCTTCGTGGTAAATTTAAACATAAATATAACGGACATTTCTGTTCCAGATCTTATTCGTAAATGTTTTGTTTGCGAATTATATATATATATATATATATATATATATATATATATATATATATACACGTGTATAGCTGTGTTGCTCTATTATATTTATATAAAATTATTTTCTAATAAAGTGTTAGTATTAAGTTCGAATGAGAATACGATCATTTTGTATATATCTAAATTTTACGGTAATATCTGTTGTTTGAATACATTTTTAAATGGGAAAAAAATCGAATCCTGATAATTTAAATTGTATTTAGTCTCGTGTGGATTCTTCCCGCAAACGAACACTTGTTACGTTACTATTTCTATATTATTGCTATTATTATTATTATTATTATTGTATCGTACGATAATGAACGATCATTTCTGAACGACGAAGTAATACTTGTAATTGTTTCCTACCGTTGTTATTATCATAATCGTCATAGTTAACAACGATGTCGTTATTAATTTGAAAAATAAATGAGATAAATAAACACGCCGTTAATTCGTATTATTTAACGTTAGAAATTATCTTATTCCGTATTTGTTTAAATTTGTTATTAATTAATTTGCAACATTTAAACGTTCCCTTCAACGTAATGTCAATAACTAGTAAAATAAAGCCTGATAATCTCTTACGATCTCGGTAATGGTCGTACTGTGTTACTCTTATCGGCTCGATGAGAGAATATATATATATATATATATATATATATATATATATATATATATATATATATATATATATAGGCTAATTTATAAATTAGTCTTCGTGTAAATTGCATTTTACCAAATTATTAAAACGTTATTTTTATACAATATAACCCATTTAAAGTAGATCATTATTGTGTCTATCTTCGGTACATTTTTACGGTACGAAAATTATCGGAACGTGAATTTACACGCTAGATATGTTTTTTTTATACTATTAGTGACGATATTAATTTAGGTAGCATTATCAATCGTGAAAAATCGTAATGATTAACCGAATTAACATAAATCGTTATCTGTAACTGTAGACAGCAGAAAAATACAAAACAGTAAGTTGTATATTCTCTCTTTTTTTTTTACTGGAAATTATTTTATTAAATTATATCAGAATTTGATTTAAAATCGTTACGTTTGTTATATGTAAAAATCATGACCGCTCGTTAGTCGATATATATTCATATAATAGTAGTGCTAAATATATATGAATATAATATACGTATTTTCCTCAAATATATTTTTTAAATAGATTTAAAATATTTTAAATTTGTGTTACCAACGCATTTTATTGTACGCTGCGTTTTCATTTTTATATAATCGACTATTCAAAGTAAACACACGCCCGTATGTATAAGTATATGTGTTTGTGTATATATATATATATATGTGTGTGTATGTATGTTATATATATTATATATATATAAACACATATTTCAATATTACTTGTGTTTGTCTGAATATGTTGCTTCACTTGTTAGACTGTATTGTAAATTATAGACTTATGGTCTTATGGAAAGTACGGCTATATTATTATTATTATTGTTTGTAGTGAAATTGGCGTCCATGTTTCGAAAATAAAGACATAGTTTCATGCGAGAGAACAAAGTTGTTTTCTGAAATTTTTAAAGTATATAGTATTATTTTTCTATATTCATGAATTTTAATGCGTGGTTTATTGTCGATATTATTAGTTCGTGTAATTATGTTTTCGTATATTATTTAACATTAGGATATGTTAATATTAATCGGCTACTAATTAACATAAATTACAATTCCGTCTACCGATTTCTATATATTTTAATTTAATTGGAAGTTATTTCTAGTATATATTTATATATATATTATAAAATATATATATATATATATATATATATATATATATATATATATATATAATGTATGTATACATGACTGCATATTGACGTATATAATTTAAAATAATTAATAATTTTAATGACACATTTGAATCTAGTCTATTTTTACATGGACGTTAATATAAATTACTGTTAATTACATACACATACATATATACAGTGTTTGTGTGTGGTCGTCATTGATATGCTCACTAAGTTCAGAGTGAACAAACCGATGAAAGCTATACGTAATTTTTTTCTTATCAGTTCCGTAACGAGTTGTAAGGATGAGACAACAACAATTCACATCTAACTTCGATATTTAGGAATGCACACCACATCATATATATATATATATGTGTGTGTGTGTGTTTGGATACAAGTCCTGTAGCGCTATTTCCGATAATGTTAGCATAAATCTGCAATATTTTTTTTAACGATGTAAATAATTTTATTTTTCCTTTATAAATAAAAAAAAATTCTTAACCCAGATTATTCAAAATTCCCGTTGTTAGTCGTTCAATAAATAATTTCCGATTTCCTTCGAGTGATTTGGTATTTTATTCTTAAAATTATTTTTGTTTCTCGAAAATTACTGAGGGAGAACATTTGTTTATTACAATCGCTAAATTTGAGTTTCCGAAATAATAAGTCGAATAAAACTAAAAATATTTCAATATTTATCTTTAGATATTTATTCGTTTTGCTGTTAAAATTGTTGATTACGTTAGATTCTTTTTTTTAAATGTGTCAGTATATGTCAGATGTATGCGTTCTTTCATCAGTTTGTGTAAATTATTATCGAGGACTATTATTATTATTTCCCCCCCCCCGTTCTATACCGTTTATAAAATGTATATACTTTAAGAACCGTTTATAATTTGATTTTATTGTAGCATTATAAATGTTATTTTTTATACGATGATATTTTAGAAAAAAATTACGAACCATTTGTAATTTTGATTTGTCTATGTTTTTATCGTATTATTGTGGTGTTTATTAGATATATCTAAATTCGGATATAATATAATACGTATATTTTAAAAATATACATCGTGATATCCGTCGTTATACTCTGTATGCATGTATTTTTAATTTATTCTAAGCGTATATTTTTTTAAAGTGCGTGCGTACGTGTGGAATGAGAAAAATTACTTTTAATAAACTATCGTGCTTTGGTTTTCGTTTTTTACCTTTTTTTTCCCGTACGTTTAAATCGACATATAAACGTGTTACAAGGTCTCTGCAAGGAACAGAAGTCAGTTCGTCGATTTTAAGCCTATAAATTTACTAAATTACAATATTTAAAATTCTGGGAAATATTATTTTGCGTGCAAAATTGTAAGCTTTCTTTATTCTAAAGTTTTTTTTTTAAACGAATGTCTTCATCCTTAAGTTCAGCTTGGTCTTGGAAGATGAGTTGTATCGATGAGTGCTTCGTCGAAAACTTTATTATCCAATTAGAATAAAAAATGGAGAGCAACCAAAATAATATATACTTTATTGATGATTTATTCAGCTCATCTTTTATGAAATTTTTACTTTACGATACTCTGAACAAATGACGATATAAAGAACAATGTTTATAATGTTTCGTTATTAATATGTTTTTTTTTTCCTATAATAATTGACTAAGCTCAGGTTGCAACGTAAATGAGCAATATATTATTGAAATATGTATTTTGGAATGCGACGATATTTGTGAACATAGTACGTCCTTTGTGTCATGTTTCCAACGTTATGTCCGTGGAAATTGACAAATTCGTTTTCATGGTTTTTGAATAGTTATGCCGTTTTCGCTCAAGCATTTTTAAGATAGAATATCACTATACAGCAATTCGTTATTAATTATATGTTCAGATTTGATTTTCTTTTTATGTTTACGTGATTTTACAATTGCGTACGCGTATGATTTTTTAGGGACATTCTATGTCGCTTTCTTATTCGCTACAGCCTATTTACAAATTAGCATGAATGAGAAATTAAATTTTTTAAGAATAAAAAAAATATTTGAAAGAAGGCACATGTCATGTCGTATTTACGTCGAAATAATCGCGGAAATTTTTATTTCAGATTTTAAAAATTTGTATTTTTAAAGTTTTTCATATTGTAAATACTTTTTGAAATTTTCTTCGTTAAAATGTTGAAACACGGTGAATTAAATTTGATTAAATTTTATATTATTTACTTTGAAAAAAGTACAAAACCTGGTAATCCGCTTTCTCTTAACAAAAAAAATACGTTTCCTTATTTTTTAATTATCAGATTTAATAGAACGTTCAAACCGGTAATTTTTTCGATTATTCTAAATCGGCACTCCCAATTTATTTTGATATAACGAAAATTGCAAAATATCTAAAACCTCTTGAATCTGTTTAAGGGTGGAACAAAATATTAAACATGTGGTAGCACTGGTTAAAATTGTCTAATTTCATATTTTTTTTAAGAAATATTTTTCTTCCAATAAGTGTTGATTTAATTTCTTATTTGCGATTTCTATTATAAGTATGAGTATTAATATACAGGTACGTTATTTATACATGTATATATGTATGTATGTACGTTTTTCTGGATTATGATATTTTTAATGAATTATTTATACTTCCTTGATTTTAGGATGTGCTTTTATTTAAACCTAGAGAAAAGCGGACTAGCGTTTGGTCAGATGAATTTAAAAAGTAAGTGTTTAATTATGTACTGACTACTGAAAAATATAGAAGCTAAACGTATAATTATAAATATTTTTGTAGGATTCAGTCTTCATCTGTGGAACAGAATCGAACAGAACCTGTCGAAAACGGTATGTTATGAATTTAATGTTTATTTTTTAACTAATTATCCGGTAATAATAAAATTCGACGAATTTTGAATCGTTTATAAAAATTTTTGTTCATGCGATATTTTTGTTTTATTTCTTACTAACATTAGTAATTAATTTTTCCTCCAATTTTTTTATTTTATACCGTGTTATTATTATATCTAATTTATTTATCGTTATAAGAAAAAATTGTTAAAATAAATTCACATTAGTGTTGATAAACTATATGGCGTGTCTGTTAATTTCAAGCTAGACGCGAGGTTAGTTGGGCAATAAAGATGTTGAAACTTGTCTAATTTATTTCGTTTCAATTGACAATTGTGTAACGTTAATAAGAAAATTCCCATGTTTTACTCGTAGTTACACTACGTTATATTTAAGATTTTCGCAACACTGGTTTGTAACTTTATATTTCCATGAAAGTATATATATCTGTAACAATATTATGATTATATAGATATTAATATAAATAAATTAATTGTAGCCAGTTTATTTGTTTTAGATATAACCGAAGTCCTCGATGAAGATGAAACATGTAACGATGAGGAAACTGATATGTTATCTACAAATTCAAGGTGCAGATTAATATATTAATATCGATGTAATGTTCAAGTTATTATAGTAACCTTCTTAACATATTCACCTAACTATTTGTATTAACATTTCATGACCTTACACAGCTCTCTCTCTCTCTCTCTCTCTCTCTCTCTATATATATATATATATATATATATATATATATATATATATATATATATATATATATATATATATATATATATATATATATATATATATATATATATATATATATAAATGTGTGTTTATGTATAACAGTTGATATAAAAACATGAATAATAATTCATACATATTTAATTAAAGTTATTATTTAAATATTATCTATATTTGTTCTATCATCATAAAATATCATGATTGCTACTTGGATATTAAAAAACTAATATAACAAAGTGGTATTAATTTCTACCTATAAAGAAAATGAATTTTAAATATTATTCAATAAGTTATTAATTTCTGTTGAAGGTAGTTTCTTTATATAATAACGTAAAAAAGACATAATGTTGGTACCCCATGAAACTGTAAATAAAATTGTTATAACGGTCTAAAACCAAAATGATTGATTACTTAGCATTCATGAGGTTTTTGTTATATTATACTTGAAACGAAACGACGAACAAATATTATTTTTACTATTCTGTTCATATAAGCAATGAATAATCAAACCCAAGTATTTATAGCAGTGCTAAAGTACATATAATAAACGTGTATGCAGAAAATTATTGGAGCTAGTTAGTTATAAAACGTACACGTTATAAAATTATTCAGCCAATTAAATAATAGCTAAATATCAAACTATTAATTAACTACCACAAAATGTGAAAATATTCATAAACAGTCTGATATAAAATAACTGCAATATTGTTTTTCAAGTGCTTTACGCATGTGTTGAATATTGTGTACGCTTTATGAATTTTCAAGCAGCAACGAAAAACACGCAATATATATTTATTTATTTTTTAATTCCAAAAGTTTTCTAATTGTCTTGTTTTAATATCTAGTTTTCTGTATAAAAGTTCAATATGTAATTTTGTATTGATTTAATATATTATATACCGACAGTGTTGTTTTGATTTCAGATTTAGATCCAACAGCCGAACTCAGTTCGAAAATGTTCAGTCGAATCTGTCTAAATTATCGATATTAAGCGATTGGGCAAATGTAAATCTTAGCTTATTATTGAACAAATTTGATTCGTATAACAGTATCGAAGAAGTAAGTTTGCGAAGTGATAGACTTCAAAGCATTGTTAATATTGGGGGACAATTTTAAAATATCATATGTTAACTAATAATTTTCTGTTATTATAATGTATGTTTGTCATTCAGTTGATTAAGTTTATTTATGAAAAGTATAAATCTGACTATCTCTTAACAATTAAATGGTATCTCCATGTCAAACGGCTATCGAGGTAGAAGCCAAGATAGCGACACGGTCAGCGCTGGGAATAACTGCGTTATTAATATGTATTGGACTGCACGTTCTTCTTCTGAATGTAAATGCAACATGATGACATTTATTGACATTTAAATGAATTCCCCATTTCGTAAACCATGGTTCGTTGGTTAACATATGCTGCAAGATTGTGGAAGCTTGAACAGGATCTCCATGTTTTGACAGTATTGCAATATGTACACATTAATGCGTCAGGATGACGGGATATATCTGCCGCGTAGAATATATACAGTGCTGATTCAAGTATACTGCCCTGAGGCAGCCCGAAACATAGTGGTTAGAGAAAACGTTGTTTTCTTTGACACAGAAATATCGTTCCGATAGATAAGACTTAAGTAATAGATAAATGTTATGTGGTAAAAACGTTTCTAACTTAAATAGAAGCTCTTCATGTCACACACAGTTAAACGCTTGAGAAACGTCCAGAAATATACTAGTACAGTACTGCTTCTGCTCGAAAGTGGATGATATCATATCAACAACACGGTGACACTGATGAATAGTAGAATGATCATTTTTGGAAATATATATATATTTACCGACACATGGGATAAAAAGCAAATTTATACACATTTTTGTCTAATACGTCATTTCGAATTTAATTGTAGATTGTTCGATTCTGCGATAGTTTTGAAGTAACAGTAAGATGTCGAAAATATTCCTTTTTTTTTTTTTTGGTTTTCTCAATGAAGTCCAGTTGCTCCAGCGTGAATTTAAATTTTTGGGTCATCAGTTATATCTGCAAGGAGTTACCTTCAGATGTGGAATAAATATTCTCTCAATTTACATTATTTAAATTTTTCATTAGTATATTTTTCGTATTTATGAAGTGCCTCTGAATTAATTTATAGCGTCGTCTAAGGTTCTGGATTATTAGGTAGATTCTTTGGGAAAATCAAATAGAGATGTTACTCAGCTAAGCTGGGAATTGTGACTATCGATGAAAAAACTCACAATCAATCAATTTCCTTTGTAAGACGAATAAATAATAAAAAGAAGCTATGAATTTTTGTGATTCGGCATCCATCGGATGTCGTTGTTAGTACGCCATAAATGCTGATTTTTCATTGATATGTTTTCGATAGGGGACTTATCTAAGCTACTAATTTTTGCGTTTTGCATCCATTCTGATTATAGTATTTTATTTATTTATATGTATATATTTTTTTTTTTTGTACAGGAAGATGTACCTTGGACTTGGGATGCGTTATTTACCGAAATTAATAATGAATTTTCCGAAAAAAAGTAATTTAAAATAATGTCGATAATACCTCCCGTCTACTTTGTTGTCCTATTATTTACAGATATTACTAAAAATGTTATTAAACTAATATACATTTTTTATATAATATAATTTAGTTTAGAAGTATAATCGTAAAGTAATTATAATTGAAATTAGTTGAAATTTACGAATGTCAATAGTCTACAAATATAAGTAACCGAAAAATTGAATCATGCCCAAGATTCGTCCTTTTTCTATTGAACGAATATTTAGCTCGCAATTGCTAAATTGTTAAAGAAAATATCAAATTTTCTTATTTATGTTTTTTTTTAAATGTAACTAAATATATGCAAATGTTATATCGATACATTTAAAATCGTTCGCCCATTGATAAAAAGAACCTCGACTTTCGTTATAGAAGTACACGCAATAATAAAATATAATTAATTATTTTCCAATTCTATTAAAAAAATAAATCGCCTTGTTTAATTCTAATAAATTATGAAATTGCCACGCTAATAACATTTATCGACGATATTATTCAAGTTGTTCTTTCGTCAGTTTAAATTTACAGATTTAACTCTTTCAATCACGCATTATCAAATTTTGAAAGCAAATTATTAATTTTATATAGGATGTTTATTAATTGCTTTTTAGATGACTAGATAATGTTTAATACGTTTACTTAGAATTGATGTATAAGTATGTACAATTTTGTTAGTATTAAAATTTCATACCGTATAAGGAACATCGTGACGAAAATGGTTAAAGCTCACATTATATAATTCGAAAAATTACATCTAATTTTTGGTCAGTGTGAGAAAATATTTGCGCTATAAAATTGTCCAATTAAAATTTTATTTTTCTCGCGTTTTTTTTCCTCTTTTTTTGAAGGTGTGCTTCTATTTTAATTTCGTTATTAGGTCAAGTTATTAGATAAAGGAACAATATTTCTTTGTTCTTATTCATTAATTATAGAGATTGTGTACTCGTATTACGTTAGTTTTTATATATGAACCTTCATTATAACTCTACTTTTATCGCACTGATTTCACTCATTTATTTTTGAATAACTTTTAAAAACATTCCAGATAATTAACGCATAATATAGAAAATACCATACAGGATGTAAATCAAAAAAAGAATATTATTAAAAGGTTATAAATTAGTATAATAATGGTAATAGATTATTTTAATTTTGCAGAAAAATTAATATTAAACTCATATATAATGTTATTTTTGTATTATCTAGACTTTTATTTATTTATTTATTTTTTTTTTTTGCGAGTGTACTTATATTTAAGGGCAACAGCCAGGATGACAAAACATAGTCCCAGCTATTACCGTGCAATATGTCATATGTACAATAAGAAAAAGATAGCAAAATTAAACTTAATTGCCACATTATGTATTAGGTTCACTTTATCGCAAAAGTAGCTGCTTACATTTAGCGTAAGTAGGTATAAATTAAGATACAAGATTTAAATATTAAGAACAAAGGTATTATCGTCATTGTATATTATTACTATTATTATAATATTATTAAACATTAGTGTAAGGACCAGTTAATAAGATTTACAATATATACATACATGCACAAACATACACATATACACATATAAACACACATGTATTAAGAGGATTGATCAGGCGCTGGCAGGCTCAAATTTAATTTCTTTTTCATAATAATATGAAAATATTCTAACAAATGATCAGCATTTTTTACCTTTAGAACTAAAGGTAAGTTTTCATTAATTTGCTATTTATTCCTTATTTCGTTAAAGGCACAGCATTTGAAGATAGTATGATGTATATTATCAATTTCTTTGAGATCACAGTACTGGCAATAAGGTGAAGAGGTCAATTTAAATCGATGTAAATACTATCATGCCCAGACAAAATCTGCGCATTAAAAAAAGTAATTTCAAGGTTGTGTAATTTAGACCTATAATTAATGTTTGGAATGAATGAAAATGTTTTCCTACCAGTAGTTTCCAGTTCCCAACGCAGTTGCCAAATGTCGATTAATTTATGTTTAAGATAGGTTTTCAATGTATTAACTGGTGGTGTTGGGCCAACATCAGAGATTAAGGTATTGTTTTGAAAAAATTTTAAGGATCTAACTAGATTAAGATTAACCGTAATTCTGTATTCACTTAGAATGGCTCTTCCAATAAGAAATAAATCCAGAGGTAAGATATTTGCAATAACACATGCCGCTGAAGAGGGGGCAGTTTTGTACAATATATTTCCGTTGATTTTTGACGACAGTCGTAAGAATCCTACGATTAATATAAATATGTGCACCATATCCAAATATAGACTGGATCAGTCCTTTATATAAAACAATATGCTCTTTATGTCGAAGTCCATAGTTATTGGGAATCAAACTACGGAGTTTATCATATATTTTTATGCGTTTACGATTTAAATAATCCAAATGTGAAAGAAATTTTAATTTATGATCTAAATTCGTACCAAGGTATTTTATTTTGCTGGCAATTTGAATAGGTTGGCCAGAAACTGGTGTAATTTCTTTAAAATCGCTTACCTTCTTTTGGCTACCAAATATGATAGCTTCACACTTATCCACAGAAAAAGTAAGACCTAATTCAGCTATAATGTCTTCGAGTTTTTTACATACTGTAGATACCTTTTTACCATTTGTGTAATGCTTGATGCTAAACAAAATGCATAGGTCATCTGCATAAGATATTAAAGTGCAGTCAATGTTAAGTATATTACAAAAAAGTTCAATATCTTTATGTACTTTAGAATATAGAATGTTCCAAAGTGTTGGTCCAAGGACAGAGCCTTGAGGAACACCACAGGACACCGTTGTAGTAGATGAAGCTGAGTTAATTTTAAGGCAACTAGACTAGAAGTGCTTTAATTATGATTATTTGGAAATGCGGTTGAAACAACTATTAACATTTGGTATAGGTGTCATTTCATTGTTACCCCCAAAAATATTAGTTAAAAAACTTCATGCTTAGAAAATGATTAAATTTTGCTCGTTTTGGTTTAATTATTTATATTTTGTTACATTTTTAAATCGGTATGTTCGTTATAACGCTAAAAAATATGCTCTCGAGGATAATTATTAAATGTGTGTATTTCAATTGTTAGTCATAGTACTAATAAGTACCTGGCGACCAAACGTTATTCCATTATTCTTTGTTGTAAAATCGTGTTTTTTGGGAAAATATATTTAACTACGAATCATTAAAGAATATTAAATTTTTAAAACTATTTTCGTGGTCTATATTCATAATTAGATACAATAATTTCGGAATAATCGTGTACAAAAAAAAACAACAAACATTTATTAATAAAAGTAAAACGATATGTTAATAAACCCGAGTTTACGTTTCAAGCAACATGCCGAGCCCATCGTCAGAACTAAACTAAACTAACCCAGATGTAACAAGCTACTACCTTAACTATATAGAGAAAACTACATCTGATTGGTTCTCAATCAATTATTGTATCTAATATTACATACAGTTAGACCCCTGTATCCGCGTAGGCATGGTTTCGAGAAAATTTGTGGATACCTGAAACCGCGAATAATTGCGAATCCCCTCTTTTCAACCATATTTTTCTAATTAACGGTTAGATATATATATATATATATATATATATATATATATATATATATATATATATATATATATATTATATATATTACAATTATAATAGTCTGTATTTCCCAATTTAAATTTAAATTTACAAATATTATTTTCTTAATGCTAAACTAGTACTAATATGTATAACTTTTCTTAATACTAAACTAATATTAATTTATTTAACTGTATTAGGGAAATTAAGCTAGTAATCGAGCATCGGTCTCTTCCAATTTATTGAACGTTTACATATTTTTCTGTAGCTGTTTCCAGTTCATCCGATTAAGCGCTGTACACATTCAGACTGCACTTGCGTATTTGACGATATCGTCCCTCTATCTCATGGTCTTCGCCTCAATCTTTTCCTATTGATTGGTAACCATTCAGTAAATTTCCTGTCCCATCTGCTTGTGCCCATTCGAACTACACGTCCAGCCTAATTTCACTTGATTTCCAGTATTTTTCAGAGAGCATCCTCTGTTTCGGGCTTATCCCGTAATGCTTTATTACTGATTTTGTCCATCCTTGTTATCCCGATCATTTGCCTTTCCATAGCTCACCAGTTGGTACCCGTTTTGGTGTCATATCAACGTTTTTTCAACTTTTAAACAACACTTCATCTTATGCAGTTGTCGCTGCTTGAGGTGAAATATTGAAAGTTTCACGAATGGAATTACGTTTTTAAAAACTGAGCTAATTTAAGATTCATTCTGTTGTATAATTAGCGATTTCTCTGTATAATTGTTCCCCCTTTTCTATCAAATTAAGCATTTTAATCTTTTCACAAGTTGAAAGAACATTTCGAGGTCGCTTTTCTGACTTAGATGTTCCAACAGAATTTTCTTCTTAGTTGACAATATAACGAAGGCTGTTAAGACACTGTAGATAGTTACATTATATCTCGAAACAGTATAGCACAAAACATACACGAAAAGCGAATGTTTCTTTCATGGCATAATATTTTTGTGTAATACTAATTTTTTCCTCTTCTATCAAATCAGGCGTAGTTGCTAGAGTGCTCGACTACGGTCGGGGTTCAAAACCGACACGCGACATAGAAAATTTTTCATCATTATTTAATTCTTAATTATCACGGAGATGGCAGTGGTACCCCACTCTGTATAACATCATATGCACGCAGTGCCTTTAATGCCAGCTCATTTTGTACGTAAAAAGAAACGTACAATAGCTAGTCAACGAACAATACGACGACGATGATGATGGATATATATATATACACACACACATATTATATATATATGAACATATATTTCAATATTGTTTGCCTGAATATATTGCTTCACTTGTTAGACTGGATTGTAAATTATAGACTTATGGTCTTATAGGAAGAACGGATATATTATTATTATTTTTTGTAGTGAAACTGGCGTCCATGTTCTGAAAATAAATATATAGTTTCATGTGAGAGAAAAGATACGTTTTCCGATATTTTTAAAATATAATATTATTTTTCTACATTAATGAATTTTTATGCATGGTTTACAGTCGACATTAGATCGTGTGATTATTTTTTTAGTATATTATTTAACATTAGGATATGTTAATCAGCTATTAACTCCTATTCTTTCATTAAACAACTTTTCTCTTTTATTGGCATGTGCAATAAATCTACTGACATAGTATCGATAGCGAAAGGCTTCACAGACAACATGAGGGTTTAATATGCATGTTAGAAGAAAATTACCCACTGATACAGGATCGTACCTCCAAGATGAAATTTAGAAAAATTCTGAATAAGCTGAAATCAGAAACTAAAAAACAAAACGTTGCTCTTTCCACTTGATCAACGACATTACATGGAATTGTAATGTAGTGTATGCTCATTATGGAGAACTTAGCTATCTGATCTGAATTTACAATTCTACCATACTATGTGTCGAGGAAAATCACTTAAATAATAACACGAAGTTCATTTTCCTACATATTTCGCCATATCAGTACTCTGGACAATAATAATCATGTTCATGGAGGAGTACTAATCGCTGCCAAATCCTCTACACCATATCAAATATAACTCTTCTAATTTAGAAATTATAGCGATTAGAATTTTGGAAAAACACCCAAAAACTCTTGGACGTATATATCTTCTCTTCCTAATGAATTAATTTCAATAGATCATTTACAGCGCATATTCCAAGACTTACCCTCACCGCTGATTTTAGTTTGTGGCTTCAACACGCATGATCCCCATTGGGTTGATAAAATTAAAAATCAACAATTAAAGACTGTAGAACAGTTAATTCATAATACATAATATGGATCTCGCACACTTCAATTTTTGGTACAAATCATGGTCCACAATTGATTTAGTTATTACAACGGCTCAACTTGCAAACAAACTTCATGTATTCTATCACCTAGATTTAGCAGGAAGTGATCATACTCCCTTGATTATTCTTGACAACATCACTTAGCGAACATTCTCAGCCAAATCATAACTCATTGAATTTTAATAAAACTAAATGAAAAAAATATGTGATGATAACATACCTAATATTTTAAGTATTGAATTGTTTCCTTTCAACCTAGTTCAACTTGCTCAAAGCTGCACTCCACCAAACTCAAGCCATGTTAGGACTACTGCAGTACTGTGGTGGTTGAAGGAATGTTCAATAGCTGTGAGAAACAGAAGAAAAACCTCGAAATCGTTGAAAAGTAAGTTATATATATTGAAAGAAGCAAAAAACCAATCGTGGCGAGATTTTACATAAAAAATAACTTCTAAAACTCACTTGCAGTATTTTGGAATAAAATATACACTCATTAGAACGCTCTAAATCATTTCATATTCCATCGGTAGTCCATTTAAACAACATACTCTGCACAAGCGTCAAAGATATGGAAAACGGATTTCCTCAACACTTCACTGCCGTAGCAAATGAAAACCCAAACCTCTCCGCTAGTCAACAATCTCTCTGTACAACAATAATAACACTCAACTGACTATCCTACGCATCATATATTAATCCTCTGCCCTTTATATAAAAATATAAGTTTCTTCCTAAACATGCCAAGTTCTCTTCCACTAATCCCTGAAATTATACCTTCTGAAAAAAGGTTCCTATCTCTCCTTAAGTCATGCAACCAATATAATCTAACTTCTGTCATCTCTTTCATTTCGATCAATATTACCTTTGTATGGCATCAGGGAAAACGAGCTAGCGGATGTTGCAGCAAAAGAAGCGACCAGATATATCGCCGATAACAAACACTAGTTCCCTCATCGGACTTTTCAAAATTAATAACATCCCTGCTAAAGAAGCAATTAGTCGAGAATGTGGAACGATGTTCCTACTACCACTAAATTGCGTGCAATACAGTCAAACACTGGAGTTTGGATTACTTCATCAAGGTGTAGCCGGTGAGGGGAAGTTATATTATGCCGTTGCGAAAATTTATCATTCTTATTTACTAAATAATTCATATTCCCCCTATCTGTAATGTATGTTCTGTTGTGGTAGAATGCAAGAAATTCAACCTATTCCTGTTCCAAATACACCCTTCCAGCCCTTTTTTCAGACATTCTTGAGGACAACGAACAAAAGATCTAATTTCTATTTCGATTCCTAAACCTATCCAACATTCTGCGCGATATCTAGGCTCCATTTCTTTGTGCTTCTGGCCAATGATTCGGCACACGCTACGTTAATGGATACAATATAGACTTTCTAAAAGATTTCTACGTTTTCGTTTTCTTATCGCATCGTTTAAGTATAGATTTATATTGTAATAATGCGATAACTGAACCTGATTTTGTTAAATTTTACAAAAGTATATTAAATCAATCTCATTAATTGGAGTTGGTTGTGGTAAAGTCGAATTGGTGCGTTTTTTATGTTCTGAACGTACGACTTAAGTTCGCTTTACATCCAGGACAAAAATTTTAACGCTAAAATGTCCTTTAGTCAACTATTCGTCCAGTGAGTCGATAAACGTGTACTAGCTTACAACGAACTAAAGAATCGAACGAAGGCAATGCTTTATTAGGTTACACAAGAATTTTCGTTTAACGGGTCTCCTATCAATCTTCATGTTGACGAGGGATATGCGATGTCGCTTAAAAATTTTAGAGTTGATGGTATTTTAGTTATAGCCTGTTCACGAGACGACCGGTGTTGTGAATACAGTCTCTAATGAGACTACACTCATCTAAGTGTGAATACGCGGACGTTTGACATTAGCCTAAGATGAAACGGAGGATTATTTACGGATAGCGCCGATCCGATACGAAATAGATTTTTTTCCTTAGTTATAAATTCAATTTGAATAACGTTAAATAATCTGCCGCCTTATCCTTTATATATATATATATACATATATATATATATATATATATATATGTATCTATATTCGGATGTTCGCGTACAAATGCATGTGTATGAGTGTCTCGGAATCTTAATAATTCTATGTGAATTAGTTTCGGCTTAAAGGTCCATTATGAAAATTATTTCGACGTCTCAGTTGCGGAGATAACATTCCTCGGGTACGCGATTACTTTCCATTTACCGCCATCTTTCCAAACCAGATAGTTTATGGTTTTCCCGTTTTTGCAGATGTCAGTTGTTTTTTTTCTAACGTCGCGTGTAACTATAGTTTGTGGTGGTAGATGCGAATATTTTGGGGTTGCAACACAGACGATTTGAGTGATAAATTGGTTATCTCCGTCATCCGGAAGCTTAATTTTATCCACTACCTAAGTATACCCCCTTCTCGTATCGGGCTCTAAGAATTATTATCTTTTATTACATCGCGATTCAATCCATAATGCGTTGCTAAAGGTCGTGGAAAGCATACATAATTTGCAATCTATCACAGCTAACTTCCCCCAGTTGTCGGTGATACCTTTTTGCTGATGGTTTTACATTTATATAACGTGCGTTACGATTGGAAATATTAAAGTTGATTCGCTTTTTTATAATAATGCTTTTTATTTTAAGTTTGTATGCGTATGTATGTGGGATGGTCTAGTAATTGTATTTTAACGAATCAGCTAACGGTGTATTGATATCTATTTATTTACTAGAGTGCAATGTTATTATTAAATTTTATAGTATGTACATCAGTAGCGGCTTGCGATTAAAAAATCCAGCGGTTGCCTACCCATCCATCCCGTCTAGAACCAAATTTGTTGTTTCACACATCACAAAGTAACATTAAACAATGTGTAATTCGAAACAAGGAGCTTTTAAAACTGTAATCGGAAAAACTAAAAATTAGAAAGTTAGACTATCAATCCTAAGATAAAAAAGTTGTGATATATTAAAAATTTATTTCCGCATTAATAAGTACAAAATTGATACAATTAAAAAAGTATACAAATTTTTAAAGTAATAAAATGAAACAATTCGATAAACTGTGTATAATAGTTAAGTGTTATTATTTTTTCACAATTTACACAAAACAATCCTCTAAAAATGAAGTGATCAACCGCGGTATAAATAATAAAGCTTCAGTAAGGAAAACATTCTACCTACGGTTAACATCGGTCAGCAATAATATGAACAACATAAACTGGAGGTAGGCGATGCTGCAATGTACACAGTAAAAGAAAGAAACGTCAATAGAAATTTGAAGAAAAAAAACTAATTGGTTGCAAACCATCAGTCGCTAATACAGCCCTATGGTAAACTCTCTTAGGTGTAAAATTACCATATAACGCTGTATATAGCTTTTTAGATGCCTTGTTCACCACCGACGGTTGTAACTAGGAATTAAAGAACTTTTTAAAAGATTTTTTACTTTTTATAATATATTCTACGAAAAATATAATTAAAATTCACGTATTTCGTTTAATATAAAATAATTAGTACCTTTATTTTATTACATCATCAATTTTTTACATCATCGTTCATGTACAAACCACCACTGGTATATATATATTTGAAATAAAACTGCAAGCTGGACAACAGTACGCCATTATGGAACGTATAAGTGTTTTATACAGAATTAATTTATTATTTACATTAAGAAATGATTTTCCGTTGATTAGTGGATATATGGCAGATATACTCCTGCTAGCTTTCAAGGTAGTATGACATGTTCAGAAAAATTTAGTCTGTTATCCGAGACTACCCCGACGTATCGAACATGTTTTGACCAACTCACAATGGTAGAGTTGACCTTAACTTCAGCAGGTAACGTGGGACGCCTGCGGGTGAAATATATAGCCTCCTCCGTTTTATCACAATTAATATTAATTTGCCATTTTTTATAATAACGCAAGACACAATTTAAATAAGAAAGATTTCTTTACAAAGTATTAAGACACAGGAGCATCATTCCACGTTGTAAGAAGTCGAGACTGAATTTGTTAAATGGTGTAGTGGGTGAAAAGTGGTTATAATCTACTTTCGAATTCGAAGAAAGAAGGAAATGCTTTAGACGATTTTTTTTTAATTATCATGGAAATGAACGTTTGAAGTGCTCTAATTAATAAATGAACCGACACAAAGCCATGTACTTATTGTATATATATATAAAACTTTTTTTGCATCCGGCGTTGGAATAGCCAGCCGTTCTTTATGCTGTTTCCAGGGGCACCATGTGGAGGTTCATTCCGTGCCCCCACATATATATTATATATATATGTATATATAAAATACAACAAATAATGCATATATACATATATAATATATATACACACCCATTATATATAAATGTATATTATATATATAACATATATTTTTTTAATGCCTTGTATATGTACGCGCGTGTGTGTGTGTGTTTTATTTTGCATAAAGTAAAATAGCGCACACCAGTGTATATGAACATATAATTTTTTTTTTTTTAGCAATTTTATTTATTCGAAAGTCGACAAAAAAAAGGAACGAAAATGAAATTATTAAGAACAAAGATTAACAGGAACAGTCAGTCTTGTTCTTCGAATTTTACTAATGAACTATTTTTTTTCCTCTTGTTTTTTTTTTTTTTTTAATTTTCGATGACTTTTAGAGACCTATTTTTTTAAATATAGAAATTAAATTAATTGAAAAGATAAAAATTATATGAAACGAAAAATAAAAATTGAAGGAAATGAAAAAAAAAAAATAAATAAATGACATAAAAAAATACCGCTAATTTAGGCCATGTAAACATTTTGAACATCGAAAAAATGCGAAGCGGTTTTGCGGACGGGTCGTACACACACACACCCGCAAACACAAAAACACAAACACAAATGTATATATACATTCTTAAAAAAACGCACACAAGCGTACGATATACCGATGCAACTTTTTATTTGAGATATTTATTCGTTTTCGCAAAAGGGCTCCGGTTCATTTGCCGAACTTTCTTCCCGGTTTATTCGGCGAAATTTGTAATTTAACTTTCTTACAAATTGGAAGGAAAATTTCCTTTTTATTATTATTATTATCATTATTATTATTATTATTATTATTATTATTAGTAGTAGTAGTAGTATTATTAATATTATTATTTCGTTTTTTTATATTTCGAAGTGAAATAAGTTTAATTGGACTTAATATCATTCTGCGAATATTTTCCAAATGGTGAATATTATATAAATATACATGTTATAAACTTTTATATATATATATATATATATATATATATATATATATTATATATACATACATATATATGCATGTTTTATACAGTTTTCGTTACTTCAATTTATTCGTCGACTAAACTTGTTCGTCGGCCATGATTTCAGGAATTTTTATACCAAAGAAAAAAAAATCAGTTAATTTAAATATTTCACTTCGGCCTACAAACGCTGTCATTTTAAAGACTGATTTTTGAATAGCGAAAAATATTTTCAAAGACTTTCGTTTTCCAATAGATTATTTTGAAATACTGATTCGGAAGCTAATATGTAAAGAGGTAAAAATACGCCTATTGTTTGATATGTAAAAAAATCTTCAAAACTCCAATAATGCTGGTATTCAGCTGATTTTTATGATTAACAACCGCATAAGAACAATCAGTTTATTTTTGGATAAATTAACAAGATAATTAAATGTACAAAATTGAGATGACACAAATATATATATACATAAATGAAATGACAATTAACCAAAAATGAACGCTAATTCAGAAACATATATCCAACTTCAAGAACACTTCGATTCGAACTGACTTACGCTGGGGCATCGTTAAGAAATGCCTATTTATAGGAACACTAGTATGATCGAACGCCTGACAAGTAAAAGAAACGTGATTGGTTGTTCCATCAAACCATACTCAGTTAAGAAATCAGCTGACATCGAACCAGACGTTGGGGCGATTGAACTTCAAATAATTTCAAACACCTATCATCTACTAAATAATAAGATAAACATACACGCACGTTTACGTGGGGAAGGTAAATATGAAAACCGTTGTTTCATTTATCTAGATGCTATCTACGGGTGGGGGTAATGAATAAGGGGTGTAGGTATTGTCTTATTAATCGACTACGCAAGTGGAAAGCTGTATGACATTCGCGAAAATGGTTTAAATAAATCGAGAAAAAAAAACAATAACTAAAGAAAATAATTGCCACATTTTGCAGTTCCTCTTTTGAGGAATATCGGGTTGCACCCCGCGTGACAGTATATATACATATATATATATTATTATTCCATCTCTCTCGTTACCTAGTGTGAGTGCTGCAACACTGTCATTTATGTTTATGACGAAAATGAGATACCAAGCTGATGCGATGATTACCGCGTAGGTGGCTGACTATCTGCTGTTGTTGATCGCTTTCGAACTCTGGTTGACCAGCTGGTTTTTCCTCTTGTTTTAGGACGTGACCTTCTGCGACTATCTACAGTAGATCTTCATTTATTTCTGTTTTGTATATTGACTTCCCAATCAGTTTTTCTCGGGTTTATTGTCACGGTTTTCAGATAATCCTTCAACATGTCTTTTTCAAGTTTCTAGTAGCATTTTCTTTGCATATATATATAAATATATATATATATATATATATATATATATATATATATGTATGTATATATATATAGTGCAATAACCCGGGCTCCAAAACATCGTAGACAACTTAGACTGAAGTCCAGAGTTAAAATATTACAGTATTAAGAATTCGGAGACGTCGAAGAAATAGAGTTAGTAGATGAATAGATATAATATAGAGAACCCGCTGATGTCTTAATACACTTATCGAGATTTTAAACAATTATATTTGGTACTGTCGTCACTTACCGTTGGCACGATAACGCGTCCTCCGAGAATGAAATGCTGTACATTGTGTGTGTGTGTTAGACTTACTTGATTTCTGTATTAGCGGTTGTCAATAGCTGATGACGATCTCGGAACTGTTCCTAATAATCGATACGATGATTAAACACGTTTCCACCTTTACACGTGTCGTTTACCTTTCAACGGCCTGCGCTCTGTATTCATACGCTAACGTTTTTTTCTTTAAACGCTTTCATTTCCACTAATGCGGTAGGTGAAATTTTGATGTTAACGAACGTTTTTAATTTACCAATTGACGTGAGATGTGTTAATTTCAAAAATACTTGGATAAATACATAGAAAATTATCCACAGTTCGCTCCTAAGAAACGGTATTGTATAATAAACGATAGCGTAACATTTTTAATTTCGCCTCAAAATTTTATAATCTACCACTGAAATAAGTTAGAATTTTTTGTTTACAAATTGTATTTTACGCTTCATTGTATTAACGATATATCAGCGGCGGCTAGTTGCACTGTTGCACAACCAAAGAAATATCCAGAACAGCGTAACAAATTGTCGATATAATGAAATAGTTAAAAGCGCTATTTATATTATGGAAATTAAACGAAATACGTGAATTGTAAAAAATCTTTAAAGTGCTTTGAAATGCTTAGTTGCAACATTTGGTGGTTGCACGCTCGATGTAACCTGAAGAAGGCAAAGCCATATACAGCGTTATATGGTAATTTTACACCTAATACTACTATGTGCAAAGAGTTTACCATAGGGCTGTATTAGCGACTGATGGTTTGCGACCAATTAGTTTTTTTTCTTCAAATTTCTATTGACGTTTCTTTCTTTTACCGTGTACATTCCAGCTAGTGAATTGCTTCATCGCCTTCCTCCAGTTTAGGTTGTTCATTTTATTGCTGACCGATTTTAATCATAGGTAGAATGTTTTCCTTACTGAAGCTTTATTATTTATACCGCGGTTGATCACTTCATTTTCACAGGATTGTTTTGTGTATGAAAAAATAATAACACTTAACATTTCTATACTTTTCTAATTGTATAAATTTTGTTTTTTTATGCGGAAATAAATTTTTAATATATTTCGGTTTAATAATACAATTTTCTACCGTGGTATTGATAAAATCTCACTTTGTAATTTTTAATTTTTCTGATTACAGCTTAAAAAGGGTTTTGGTATTCCTATTATACTGTTATACACTAGGTTAATTTTGTAATAGGTAATGTTACTTTGCGATGTTGTGTGAAATAAAAAAAATTTTCGTGTGTGTATGTAGAAGAGAGAGCAATCGCTAGATTTTTTAACCACGAGCTGCGATATATAATTTAATGTTATATGTATTTAATCGGTTTATATATATATATATATATATATATAATAATTTTTTCAAAATTACTTTAGAGATAACCGGATAATATGTTTAAAATTAATATGTTATAATCACGTTTATTACCTAAATTTTAATAAACTAGCTGACAAACTAGAATTAATCGCCAGACACTAGTAAACTTTGTGATTATTTGGTTCTGCGGGCTCGTTATTATAAAATAAATAATGCAGTAAAAAACTCACTAATTACATCTTCTTCGGATAGATTTTCCTACGTTACACCGTCTGAAATTTATAAATGTATTAAATCGTTAAGAAATAAAATGTCGTGCGACGCTCATGATATTGTTGCAACTATAAGCACCTTCCTCGTAAAGCGATAGTTTATCAAATTAATCGATAGCATTTTTAAGTTTACTTACTTTCAGACTAAGTTGAAAATACCGAAGATTATTATTCTCCCGAAACCCGGTAAAGATATTTATTCGTAATATTCGTGCTAATAAACTTATTATGTACTTTTAGTAAATTCGTCGTCGAAAAAAAATTATACTAAAAACCGGTTACAATCTTATTCTCTAACTCGCAATATTTAAAAAAATGAACAATTCGGTTTTAGGGCTATTCGACAGTGCATCAAGTTGCCGGAATAACTGATTTCATCACCGATAATTTTAACCTTAATAAGCACACTGGTTTTATTAATTGATACTGAGAAAGCATTTGATACAGCTTGGCGCAATGGGATTTTGTACAAATTAGTTAAATATCCACTTCATCTCTGGTTAAATTAATTAGGTCCTATTTAAGCGATAGAACGTTTTCATCAGCTACACTTAAACACCTAAAATTCTTTTTATTCCGCGAGGAAGTATTTTAGGTCCTTACCTATTTTTAATTAAATGATTTTACTAATATACCCTTCGTCCACGCGGTTTTTTATGCTGACGATCTGGTTTTGCACATCGTTCAGAACTGATACAATCTACAATAAAATGCGGCAAATGCTATTAACAAATAAACGCTGGAGGCTAAAATTAAATACCGAGAAATCGCAATACTGTTTACTGAAACATTTCCTCCTTCTCTGTCTGATATTACTATTAATATGCAGCAGTTGGCAGAAGCGGGTTAACTATCTAGGAGTTACTCTAGACTGAAGTATATTTCATTTAACGGGCGCATTAACAAATCTATCGGTGATGTGAAAAAAAAGTCATATACTCGCACGAATTTTCACTTACCATTCTCATCCTTCTTCGGTAAACGAGAAATTAATTTAACCATTATAAGACCTAGTTTACGCTTGTCTTGATGTTCAGTGTCCGTTAGTAGTCGCAAAAAAACTCCATCAGGTAATGCACAACCGGTGTTGCAGAAATATCATTAAATGCTCCTCGATGGACTAAAATATAGTACACGCATTGCAAAGTATTCCTCATATTTCGATCATATTTATAAATAAATAAATTATACGATAAATGCATCGTAAAATGCAAAGGCTACCATACAGGTTGGCCCAGTGGAAAAAGAAGTTAATTTATACAGAGGTATCAGACAAGGAGATTCGATGTCACCTAAATTGTTCATTGCGGCCTTACAATCAATATTTGAAAAATTAAAATGGGATAGTAAGGGTATAAAAATTGGACAAACGTATGTCAACCATCTCAGATATGCGGACGATGTAGTGTTACTTAGCGAAGATATAGAAGAATTAAATAAAATGGCACAAGAACTTAATATAAAAAGCAAGGAAATAGGACTAAAAATTAACATAGCCAAAACAGTTCTGTTGCGAAACAAATTCACACACATCAGTAATGTTATGATAGATCAGACGAAAATACAGGAAGTAACATCGTTCAATTACTTAGGACAGATTATAAAAGGCGACAATAGAATAGAGGAGGAAATAATGAGAAGAATCAAAATGACCGCCCTAGCATGCGGAAAACTAAAAAATATTTTACAAAATAAGGAGATTCCTGTAAGTCTGAAAAGAAAAACGTGTAATCAATGCGTTATGGGAGTGAAACGTGGAATACAACAGTAGCAATGGAGGAAAGGCTAAGAGTAGCGCAAAGAAGAATCGAAAGGAAAATGATTGGCATAACACTGAAAGACAAGAAAGAAAATAAATGGCTTAGAGAAACAACAAGAATAAAGGATATAATACTAAGTATAAAGGAATCAAAATGGAGATGGGCTGGTCATCTGGTAAGACACCAGGAACTCTTGGCAAATAAAGCGACAATGTGGACTCCAGACGGAAATCGTAGAATAGGCAGACCACTAACACGTTGGGTTGACGATATAAATAAATTTCGAAAAGATTGGGCAAGTAAAGCGGCTGACAGGAAAAAATGGAAGGAACTTCGAGAGGGCTACATCCAGCAGTGGATTGAAAATAGCTGATGAAGAAGAAGAAGAAGTGACAATAACTTTATTCAGGTAATTACAATATGCTTGTTCTCAGCACGCGTTACAGTATTAAGCACCGATTTCTATACGATCAAATCTGTGTTATGATTTTTTATTCTTTTTTTATTTTTATACAATTTAAATTTAATTTAATAATCAAGCTAATAGTTTTTTTTCTTTTTTTTTTTAATTTTTCCTATTGTTATTTTACTGTTATTTTCTTCGTTAGTTCTTTAGTTTTGTGAAGTCATTTGTTTGTTATTTAGCTGCTAACGTTTAAAGCTATACTTGGCATACATATAAATTCTTAATGATTTATGAAATTTTGTATTGAAATGAATTGATTGAATATCTGATTTTTAGTATCTGTCGATTCTCCGTTAAATTTTCATAATGTTCGAGATGAATAATTTTTAATATTGTGGCTTGCCGTATAATGTTAAGCAATCGCTTTATCATCGATAGTCTGTTCTCAGAATTTTTCATCTTTTACATGTTTCTCGAAATTCCTTTTAAAATTTTCTTAGAAAAAAATACTGTCTTGGCGAATTTCGATGGTTATTTAAACAGATTTTCGACGGTGTCGCGCAGTTGATTATTACTTTAGTAGTGACGTAATGAAACCCGAGGCTACGATGACGTGGTATGTGAAATTTTAATGTTCACGAAATTTCAATTTTCGAAATATGAAAATTATCTACAGTCGATCGAAGAAGCAATATTGTATAATATGATTATATAACGTGTATACACCCATTTGCGTTATTATATAATGCAAGTATATAATAATGGTCCGATATAAAAAAAACCGCGAAGCATGTTTTGAATATTATTTAGTGTTGCGTACAACTGGATTAGTGTGTGTATATACGGATTTGAACGTCTATGTTATACCATTTTAACCGGTTTCGTTATCGATAATTTTTTCGCATCGATATATTTTGTATCGTTATTGACACAGCTGCAATACGCGCATTAAATTACACATAGCGTGAACATCTGGTATTTATAAATTATTGTTTACGTTCAAGAAAAAGAGATAATCCAAAATATTATTACCGTTACTTTGTCATTATTAATATTATATTTATTTTGATTTTTGTTTATTATTATTGAAAGTACTAAACTTTTTGTAGCTTCAAAGGAAATTTGTATCGCGTCGAATTATTATAAGTAAATTCCGGTAAAATAGAGATTTTTCGACCAGGTAAATAGGTAATTCGGTTAAATTATGTACTCGGATCTTACACACTACACTACAGAGAAATACAGATTAAGTTTCTAATTCGGCTACCCAGGGTACGATTGGAGATTACATTACGATCGGTGCTATTGTAGAAACATATTGCACAGTAATTACTATAAAATTCAGCTTTTACATATGTAGCGTATGAAGTAAAAATAATGAGCTCTGATGATCAATTCTTCAATGTGTTAATTGTATTTCAGTTCTGTGGATGATAATGTTCTTTTTATATATACATATATATATATATATATATATATATATATATATATGTCTGCATCCAGCAGTGGGTTTATATTAATATATATATATATATATATATATATATATATACTGCGCTTCCAAAAATAGTTTCCCCAGATACTGCCCTTATTAACGACTTGCGTTTTACGCGAATTTCGTGTAATAAAACGTACAGAATGATGTTAAAAACATTATCAAATGGAACAAATAGATTTTAATAAACGCGAACAAAACTAAATGCGTCGTTCATAATTCTTGAGCTTTTATTGGGTTTAAACTTTCATATTTTAGTTTTAACCTCTCAATCGTGCACATTATAAAATTTTGACATAAAATTATAAACACAGGCATTGACTATGCAATACTGCTTTTTAAGCGAACTGTAGATAATTTTCGAGGTGTTTATATAAATATGTTTCTAAAATTGAGAACCAGAAAATATAAAAAATTCCTTAACATCAAAATTTTACGTACCATATTGTATATCTGTCTTTGCCGAGAACCTATATCAACGGATAATGGTGCAACAACGAATCATATTAAACCGTTACAGATGTTACAGAGCGCAGGAAGAGATTTAGTAATATTTTTGACTGGACGAGAACTGAATAATTTGCCAGTTGGTTAATTTTGTCTCAATAAAAAAAGATATTTTAACATTTCTAATTTACGATAAATTTCTTAACACACGAAGCTCCCAGAACATGCTAAATTATCTAAATTTAGCCGCATATTATACTAACAACTTCGGCGAAAACTTTTGATCATTTGCTACAATTTTCATTGATGGATCGAAGATGCAGATGATCTAACTGCGACAAACGCATAAAGCTGTTTACGTCGCTACATATCGGGCTGAAGCATAATGTCATCCGGACACGTAAAGTAAGTAGCTGAATTTAGTCAATCTCATCGCATTTTTATACGGACGATCTTTCCCCCCCATTAACGTGCATACACTGCTACATGGCCGGAGACACAGATGAGAAGACTCAGATTAGAAGTGAGAAAGGCCGGACGATTGGATGAATCGAAGAATGCATATTATCTGGTCCTGAATTCGGTACGTCGTTGGCACAACTAATTCAGTGCGTAAAGAAGCTGCGATTAGCGCAATCAATTACAAGATGATGCACCGTGATGATATTGTTGCCGCAGCAACAACGCGGAGGAAGTTGACGCTGAAGTAGGTAACTGTGAGTGATAGCTGTACGGCCAAGTCTAAGACGACGTAAAACTATTTCAGCTTTCCGCGATAAGTCAGAAAATGCGTAGTGTCTAATTTTATCGATCTTAATTTATTAGTGGGATATGCGACCAGAGAGACTGTCATTTATGATTTAATTGCTGAGATATTAATTTGAAAGCTTCTACATCAAGGTTTGGATGAGGAAGCGTGGTCGTTCTGTCGCTGTTTTAAATTTATTTTACTGATAGTTTTAAAAGCCCGTCTAATTAATTATCTCAAGCTCTTGGTACGGTGTACATTGTCAAAGATTCAGCCCACTTTATTATGATTATTATTGTTTGTTTATCTGGTTTTTCTATTTGACTGCTTCGGTTACTAATTTACTTTATTTTCTTTACGGTTTGAGGAATACATGTTGGTGTCCAACTTGAATTACATTTTACTAATTATCATCGAGAATATTAATGTTTAGTTTCAATTAAGAAATTACGTTCCATTTTGTTGCGTTTCGCTGTGCATACGATTCTACTCGTTTCTGTGATTTCTGACTTGCAATACTTTTGAGATATTTCTTCTTCATTCCTCAATCTTTCCATTGATGATCAATATCGTAGTACTTTACTTTCAATTTTCCGGTCCTCTTACGTATCTAATTTTGCATCTTCCACTATTTGGGCGATGTATTTTTGCCTCGGACTTCTTCGCGGTTTTTTCCCCATTTACACGTCCTTCGATTACTGTTGTTATTTCTTAGAATGTGTCCTATTCAATTGCATCTTTTTCGCCTTATATACTTCAGAAAAGCGTTTTTCGTTATCGGTTTGCCTGTACATTTAACTTTTTGCATTTTCACTAACATCTCACTTCGAACGCTTCTAGTTGTTTTTGTCTGCAATTTCCGAGCTATACGCGAGCAAAACCTTTATTAACTTTTCCTTTGTATTTAAGTTTTTATATGTTAACTGTGATTCCTTCTTCATAATTGCGGTTTTATATTCTCGATCACTTCTCCCATCTTATGTTATAATTGAACCGAGGTATTTGTACTTTTTTTACAGGTTGAATTTTTTCATTTTCTAAATTTTTAATTTATTGTTTTAATATTTTCCACTTTACCGCACTTCATTAGAGCCGTTTTCTTCTTATTTATTGTCGTGTTATAACAGCGTCTTATAATCAAGTTTAGCTTTATAAAGGTTTTGATGATGATGGTAATCAGTATGGGTTTGTTGAAGGTAAAACCACTAACGACGTTTTTCGGCCGTATTTCTGAACATTTTCGGAGTCTGGTAGGTCGAGAAATTTGAAAATAAGCCTCACCCTTTCACGCGCACACGTAGATCCCGAAATGAAAACATGTTTTTGGAGGTCTAGATGAATTATTAAAATATTTTTTATTTTTTTTTTAAATCTACATACTAGTTAAAATCATAATGACGGTATGTCCAAAAGTATAAAATGTAGATGTGATTAGTTGAAATTATGAAGAGATTATTTATAAAAACAATTTTAATTGACAAAATTGGATAACATTGGGCTCACAAACTGTGAGGTATTCAAAAAATTACATTCAAAAGTATAGACACGAAACGGTTAATTACAAATTACGGTGGCGCGCTATATTATATTCGGAAATTTCGCGTCCGAGGTAAATACGCAATTGAAGCGAAATTGTTTATTTTTTATATTTTCATATGTGAATTTAAGACGGTTCTTAATTGAATAACATCGAACAATTTTATATACACGCTCACACGGCTAATTCTGGAACAACATACAACATAATTCTCTTGCATAGGCAAGAACGTAAGAACGTGTATGTGTGTTTATCACTTGGATAATAATTTTTGTAAATTGTATATTTAAATTAATATTTTTTACATTTTATATTTTTGTAAATTTTGTATATTTATATATATATTTTATATTCACTCGATAATGGCTTAACAGCCAAAAAGCTTTTATGATTTTTCATTAAAAAATACGTGATCTTGACTCCTTTGTTTATTTTTTTTTAAATCACTACTTTTCAAATTCTTCGGATAATATTATTTCTCGTTATAAGCGAACGCAACTTTTTAATTTCTAATTATGTAGTTTACAATGTAATGTTTTTTTAATATACCGTGTATACTATCTTAATGTTCGTATAACATATTAATGTGCGTGTGTATATGAACGTGTTTTCTGAATATATGTATGCTTGTAGAAATGTACACGCGTTGTTTTTTTATTTCCCTTAATTAAATTGCATCCAGCTAATGGTGGCTATTTGACGATTTTTTATGCATAATCATGAGCAGCCTATACCCATCGGTAAGTGCTCAAAAACGGTTATTAAAATTTTTCTCCTAGGCTAGCTGTCAAGCTGTTAAACTTCTAGCGAATTATCCAACCAACTCGATCGCCACGTTATTCGGGTGCATCTCTAGTCTATAACCATAATTTTTCGCGTCGTCACTGGATATGACTTCCGGAACAGATTTTATTCCGAGGCTTTTGTGGAGCGTTTGGTGATAAAATTTTGTTCTGGATCCGCTGAATAATTTTTAGAACAGCCCCATAATGGAGCAACCTTAACGCTAAACCGGTTTCAAAACTTGATTATAAATCGATAATTTATTTTCAACATACACCTTTTGATTTCCTGTTCGATAACCGGTTTGTGTCAGTTTTAAAATTTAAAGAACTCCAATTATGCATTTCCTCCACGTTAGATGCATCATACTGAGATACTTTACATCAGATTTCTGTGAAATTACTTAGAACTATGTTTTCCGTTAGATCACAATTCTTTTGTTCGCGAAGATTACTCGCGTTGTTTTACTTTTATTAGCCTCGACCGTCCATTATAACTTCATTGACACGGCGGTCTGGATAGTATTGCGCGCTCTGATGATGGGGTATACGTCAGAACACAAAATCGCGCTTCGGCAAAAGTCGCTACCTCCACATTAGAGGGTGTTAGCTGATATGTAAATGAGGTAGAGTAGCGGTCCCAGTACGCTGCTTTGCCTGCTTTCATCGGATATATATACCTGACGAATCGTCTTCAATACCTTTTCACCTAGGGTAGGACCGAAGCAACTTTGTAGGTGTATGAATTTGTTTACACGTGATTATTCAACGTCGATGCATGCGCATATTTATATATATATGTGTGTGTTCGTGTGTACATTTGTACACGGTTGAATGTGTTTCGTCACCCGCGTACATGTTTGTAATTGTACATAATTGCATTGTTTGTAGTCAATAATTAGAAATACATTTCTGAAACTGTAACGTAGTATATTAAAAATATTCGAAATATAATAACGATAATAATAATAATAATAATAATTATTATTATTATTATAGCGACTACTTATTTCGAAATTTCCTACTTTCGTTCGCTAAAGCTTGGTGATAGGCGGATACGATGTCTAAATTATTTTGCGCTAAATTATACATCACGTCTACGTTCGCTTGTTCCATTACCGATAACGTATCTCCTACGTAGAAATTTCTTTCAGTTTCGTCCAAATCGTCCATATATTCGTCGATAATACCGATCAACGTATCAGATCGTTCGGCCAGAAGGTAGATTTTCGAAAACAGTTCTCTTTCTAATTCTTTCATCGATAACATTTCATCGTCTCGCTTCTTCTCTTCGATAACTCGAACCGGTTCTTTTTGCTTAGAACTGTCGAGAAACCATCCTTCCGTTAATTCGACTTTAATCTGCCGGAAACGTATAAAAACAAGTTACAACGATCGTTGACAAAATCGAAAATTATCAATCGCGTTCGAATAATACGAAAAAGAGGAAAGATATAAGCCTACTTTTTTTTTGGATTTTTTTTAGAAAATATTACTTTAAATAAATACCGCCGTATACTATAATTGAAAACGAAAATTATGCAGTAGCACTTAGAGCGACCAAAAATTGTGCCCTTACATATATATTCAATATTATTCATTAAATAGAATACAAAAAAAAATTATGACTTACTGAGATCTATATATATATATATATATATATATATATATATATATATATATATATATATATATATATATATATATATATATATATATATAAAATATAAATACATATGCGAATCATTAAATTAAAAATCCCATAGTTAAAAGGGCAGGATTTGCATTTAAACCTGTAGTTAAAAGCAGACTGACAAATAGGTAGAATTTATATGTACATACGTATATATATATAATATATGTATATATATATGTATATATATATATAAAATATGGGCTGCTTCGAACACAGGAAGAACAAGTTTAATTATTCTTCAAAAATATCTTATTCGGTCATTATGCGTTGAAGATCACTTATCGTTTCGGCTTTCTGGTTTTTCTAATAACTCACCGAAATTCTCGATTCAATTCTAAACTTTAAAGAGTGACACATTAAAAATTTCAACGTTGCTTTTAAATTTTTTACGCAAATATTTATATATAATAAATAATCATGTTTTACCATTATTCGCCAAATTATAGCGAAGTTTACAATTATTAATCGCGGAATGATAAAATTTTATTTGGTAAATATTGCTCCTGTTATTTACGCGGTATATACGTTTAAAAAAAATTCTTGATAGTTGTTGTCGGTAAAAAATATTGAGATGTGAAAATTTCGCTAAGGTACGATGTACTTACAGATTGTTTACAAAAAAAAAAAATTAATAAAAATTAACACGAGTGTAATTTTAAAAATCGTATTCCCTTACCGTCCATAATAAAAAGAATATTTGTAAATAAAGTGAAAATTTAGTAATTAATCGCATCAGATACACAAAACGTATGAATGAACTTTTAACCGTTTGGCTGATATCAATTCGTGATTTGAATCGAACACTATTTCAGATAAAACTGGATGGCTTTAAACCAACGTTAAATTGTTTTTACATTCGTTCATTTTATGCGCACTCGACTTAACAGTCGTTTCTGCGGCAAAACTCGATCAGCTGTATAAATAAAATTTTGCATTATAGTCGCGATTTATGATTTTATTTCACAAGGAAAATAATCTGTTTTTAAAATGGTAATCTCTCCCACTTCTCACCCCCTCACTCTCTCTCTATATATATAAAATATATATATAAAATATATATATATATATATATATATAATGAATCTACTGTAAGCTTTAAATATTTCTCTTGTATTTCAGTTATTTATATATCTGTATACGTATTTTCTGCTATATGTACGTAAATGTCACACCTATGTACATATATATCATCATTATCGTCGTATTGTTCGCTACCGAACGTCGTGACTAGCTATTATTTTTACCTACAAAATGGACTGGCATTCAAGGCACTAATTATATGCAACGCAGATGCGCGCCTTTATGACGAACGGAATGTGGTAACACTGCCTCTTCTGTGATAATTAAAAATTACGCACTGATGGAAAACTTTCTATATCGCGAGTTGGTTTCGAACCCTCGACCGTCGAGTTGACAGTCGAGCAAGCAACTTCTTCTTCTTCTTCTATGTGCCATACAGATAATTGAGCGTAGGCGATCACCAATATGCCAATCATAGTTTACGTTATCTCGCATCTGCCATTAATTGTTTTAACGTAGATATGTTGGTCCAATTTTTAATATTTTCCAACTAATCTGCCCTACTTCCTAGACTTCTTTTACCCTTCTATCTGTCCTTGTATGATAATCTGTAAAATTTCGTACTTCAACTCCCTTACGATATGACCAAGGTATGATATTCCATAGTTGTCGGTCTGTATCAGCTTTCTTCAAGACATCTTTGTTGAACATCTTTGCCTTACAAGGTATCTTCAGCATTCTTCGATGGAACCGCATAGCCTCATATCGGTTCAAATGTTTCCTATTTAAAGGCATAACTTCAATGGCGTATAACAAAATTGGCTGAATGTAACATCGAACTATATCTTGTCTTAAGACTAATCGATCACATAATAATTGTTTCATATTATTGAAGGTTGCTCGCGCGTAACTACACCGTGCTTTAACCTACGTCTCCGTATCGAGATTATCAGTAATGTAGCAACCGAGATATTTATATCTACTCACTTTTTTCGGTATTTTAATTATTTACGGTTACTACAGCACTATTAATTTGTTTACTGATCACCATCCACTTAGTTTTCCCTTTATTTATATACAGACCATAGGTTTTGCCAACGCCATTAAATCTTTGTAACAGTCGCTATAAGCCTCGATGGCTGTCTGCTGGTACGACCGTGTCATCTGCATAGCGGATGTTATTTATGATTTCGCCATTAATCTTAATTCCATATGGCTGCTTTATTATATCTTGCCAGACAATCTGCTCGGCGTATACGTTGAATAACAACGAGGACAGTACTACGTTTACCTTCAAAATTTATTTCTGACTCTCTAGCAATTATGCCACTATATATATATATATATATATATATATATATATTCGTCATAAGTCTAATGTAGTTTTTTGTTTTTTTTTTTTTACGTAGAGAATAGACTGCCATCGTTACCGTAATTACCATAATTATCGAATGTGTAACCGACACGTTCATATAAATGTGTATATCTGTATATGTGTGAAGAAGGAGTGCATGTAATTGCCTGGAATGCTAACTCTGTTAGAAATAAAATATTAGAACTAGAACAGTTTATGCTGAGCAATAACATACACATTGTTGGTCTCTCGGAACCAAAATTGATGGAAATTTTAATTTTAAATTATCTAACTATAAAATACTCCGAAATGGTTTAACGAACAAAATGGGAGGAGCAGCCTTAATAGTTCACAACAGTTTACACTACACCCCCCTGCCTATACCGCATACCAGTCAGTTACAAGCTGTGGGAGCGAAATTTCAGCTAGGAAACAAATCGTGCAATAAACTAAACTTTCAGATAAAAACACCATCAGAGCCTACATTTTTCCCCGGGAATTCAACTTCTTTGCCTAGCATCATTGATATTGTCATTGCCAAGAACTACTATGAATTAAGTAACCCTTTATCTTTAAGTGAACTATCATCGGATCATAATCCGATAATGTTTACTATATGTAGTAAGTTAAAGTACAATAAATTAACTAAATCTTTCAATTATTCCACGGTAAACTGGAACATATTTAAAAGACACATTCAGAAAAATATTAATATACCAAAAACTTTACTTAATCCGCAATCTATAGATAAATACATTCTACATCTAAATTTCGTCATAATGCAAGCTGCACGCAGTGCCATTCCGCGGGTTGTTACAAAAGAGAAAGTGAATTCGATCTCAAAAGGTATAAAAATTATTATTAAACTTAAAAACTACGTTCGTAAATGTTATCAAAGATCTAATGATTTAAATAAGTTTAAGTACAAGAAGCTGTATAACAAATTAAATAAGGTAGTCAAAACAAAGTTAATAAATGAAAGAAATTTACAGTATGATAAATTCCTCAAAAACCTCTCTCCAATTGATAATAGTTTATGGAGAGTCAATAAATACTTCTGTAGAGGCCAAACCGAATTACCGCCTATTAAAGACCCAATTAATTTGGGTAGGATAGCTTATTTCGTTGAAGATAAAGCGGAAATCTTAGTTGAGCATTTTAGTACTGTTCATAGTCAAAATGTGTTGATGTCAACCCGGTATCATGAACGTAAGGTGAAACAGACGATAAACAATTACTTAACACTCTTGCAGTGATTTCACTCGTAGATCTTACAATACCTAAAGAGGTTAAACGCCTTATCACCACTCTCAGGCTGAAAAATTCAGTTGGTCACGATCAAATTAGCATAAAAATGATTAAAAATCTACCAACAAAAGCAATAGTCGCCTTGGAGGTTCTATTTAACTCAACGCCTATGCTATTATCCTGTGTCGTGGAGAGTATCGGTAACGGTACCTTTGGCAAAAGCTGGGAAATATTCATCTTCGGTTTAAAATGTTAGACCTGTGAGTTTACTCAGTAATATAAGTAAGGTTTTTGAAAAAATAATACTAGTAAGATTGAGGGCATTTAGTGACAGAGAATCCGTCATAGCTGATACGCAATACGGTTTTAGATCAAAACTAAGTACGACAATCCAACTGGCCAGTGTTTGTGACAAAGTTACTGATAACTTTAACCAGAATAAACATTCGGGTGTTGTCTTGATGGACATAGAAAAAGCGTTTGACACAACATGGCATGATGGAATCATATATAAATTAATTAATATAATTTCCCCCCATATCTTGTTTTTACTATTAAATCTTATCTGATGAATAGAAAATTCTAAACTGAAAAACCATAACTCTGATATAAGGTACGTTAAAGCTGGGGTGCCTCAAGGCAGTATCTTAGGCCCATTCCTTTTTATTATATATATTAATGATTTACCGACAATCCCAGGAGTAGATATAAATCTTTATGCTGATGACACTTCTCTAATGGTATCTTCTTATAGAATAGACACTATAAGTAATAGATTAACTAAAGCAATTGATGTCATGTCTAAATTCTACCATAAATGGAAAATAAAAGTTAACGATGAGAAAACAGAGTCAATAATTTTTACCAGACGTAGGCCTTCATTAAATCGTTTCGTTAAAATAAAGAACGTTGAACTTGACTGGAAGGAACATGTGAAGCATTTAGGCGTCATCAAGGACAGAAGACTCACATTTACAAAACATATTAATGATTGTGTAAGTAGAACAATACATGGGTTGTCTGTTTCCTATATTTAATAAAAGATCTGCGCTTTCAACGCAAAACAAATTTTTATTATACAAAAAGGTAATTTTACCAAAGCTAATCTATGCCTGCCCAGTGTGGTCTTATACTAGTAGTAGTAATATAAACCACTTGCAAAGAGTGCAATTGCCTTAGAATAATTTTGAATAAACCTCGATTTATTTCAATAAAATCTCTCCATGATGCGTTAAAATTCCCTTACGTACAGGAAATGATTAAGGATAAAACGAAAATTTTTTTTTGCCGATTGTAAATATTCCGACACTCCAATGGTAAATTCTATAGGTGATTACGATTACCAAGCTTTACGACAC
Organism: Coronaproctus castanopsis; assembly: GCA_032883995.1. Lineage (NCBI taxonomy): Eukaryota > Metazoa > Arthropoda > Insecta > Hemiptera > Monophlebidae > Coronaproctus > Coronaproctus castanopsis. The sequence continues at coordinate 51,729,840 of CM065052.1, forward strand.
AGGTGTAAAAGATATATAGGCGTATAAAACACATCCTTCTATAGTAAGCCAGCTACAAATTCTAGTTCTAGTATTAATAAATAAGCTAAGATATTTTTAAGTATATTGTTGCTACGGTAAGAGTGTACGCACTCTGTTATTTTAAATGAGCAGGTTTTTTGTATTAAAAATTTTTCCTGCAATCTTATAATAAGGCGTAATTTAAATAATAATTAAATAATATTTTATAAGATTATATTTTGTATTAATTTTTCCTGGAAAGAATCGTTGATATATTCGGTACAGAAAATTCTATTGAATGGTAACTTTACTTTTTTGTAAACAGAAAATATTTAAATATGCAAATATATTGTTGTTGTTGTTGTTGTTAAAAAAAAATAAAACGCTGAATGAATTATTACTAAGTGTGGTCGACTGTGAACAGTTTTCAAACATTGACGATAATCCGTCATGTTACGATATTAATATTGAAGATTTAGGTCTGTGTTTAGTACTGGATCTGTATCTTACGATAATTGGTAAAGAAAGCGTTGTATGCTATTAATAAGAGGATTTTTTGATTTTATGTTCTTGAGGTACCAAGGAGTCCGTTGCAGTCAGTGTTTTGGCGTCATTAGGATTTAGGAGTAAATGTTAAAGACAGAAAAAAATATACCGTACAATTCTGCATCATATGTAGAGCAAGAATTATGCAGTCGTATGGGATAGCATCGTTGATGGAGAGTGCGCATGCTGTAGCACTATTAATAGAATGGGATAGGGATTTGCCGTCGTCAGTAAAGCATAACGTTGCTGGTAAATAGCTGTTCCATTAAGTTATTTGCTTTCATAATGAGCTCATGATCGGTCATATTCATATATTGCAGGATGATTGTAGTGGTATGTATATAATCTCTTTCCAGGAGGTAGGAGTTGAATAATTAGAGTTAGTCATTTTGTAAGTGCTGTAATTTACGTTGAAATAATTTAGAGTCGAATACAAGGATATCGGAAAGTGACGACATTTACTACAGAGGCGACAAATGTATTGAAAAACTTCAGCGGCATTTTATGCAGCAGAATAACGAATGCGTTTCTACGACATCATTTGTGCAGATGTCATTCGAACGGAACGAATGAAGATAGCGCCTAATAAATGAACAATTTTTACAAATATCAGGTTAGATTTTTTTTTTACTTTACGCTTGCCTAATATATTTTTCTTTTAATTTCCACCTAGATCTATGTTATACATTAATTACGTTATAATTATGTTAATTATTTATTAAATTTTATATTTGTTAGCACTCGTTCGCTTCAATAAGAGATTTGATTAACTTTTGAAAATGGAACTGGGTATAAAAACGAGAAACTTTCACTGGTTGCTCGGACTTTGATCAAAATTAAACATAAAAAACAAGTTGCTGCTCTGTAAGATGATCAAAAAACCGGTATGGCTTTATAAGCTTTCGAGTTATGTGCTTCGAACAGCTATGTAAAAATATAATCTAGACATATCGAAACAAAGTATTACGAATGATAGTTGGAGCATTATGTTTCCGACGACACTCGGCACACGGACTTCAACATTAAATATGTAAATGAAGCAATTTATCGGATGATAGTCAAACATTTATCCGAGTTAAAAAATTACAATAATCCGTTGGTAACCAGAATTCTTGAAAAAAAAAAAACCGCAGTTAATAGCAGAAGACTCAAACGCAAAAGGATCGTAAACTATATATATATAATTGTTTTTTTTTCTAAATTAGCTACTTCGTGAGTTTGCCCAATTTTCAAGTCATTTTCTTTACACCATCTAGTTGACGATAAGTTTTCGATTTGAAGCGAAGAATAATAAATCTTTTGTGCCGAAGTGAAAAGTTACGCTTTTTTGACCCAGTTTTCGCCTTTGCCCAGTTTAAGTACATTGTTCGGACTATAAAATGATATTATTGGCCCCGATAAAATTATCTAATCTACGCGAATCCAAGGATATAGGATCCGCAATAAGCTCTTCAAGTTGTATTGGCAGCGTATTCCTTATTGATAGAAGTTCAGACAGAAAGCTATCCATATTTTTGTATTTGGGGGCAGCAACAAATTTGGTGTCCGATGCTATCTTCAATATTACACACTTCACAAACTCCACTTCTGATGATCCCTAACTTGGCAAGATTACTAGGTGTACAGTTATGATCACTTCTTAGTCTGATAAACTTCTTCTTCTTCGTCGTTGTCTGTTTTCAGACGTCGTGACCATCAAAGCATTTTTTAACTAATTCATTTCGATTCTGGGCCGTTTCCGTCAGTTGATGTGTCGATAATATCCTCGCTATATGTAGAATGTAGTCTACCGAGTCGGTGGTCGTCCTTTATTTCTTTTTCCTTCTACTAATCTCCGTATGACCGTCTTTTCCAATCCATTTCGGCGCATAACATGGCAGAAAAATCTGAGAGCTCTTCTTTTTATGTACCGGTCTATCCTTTTCCTCTATTTCCATATCTGCCGAAATTGATGTGTTAGATCGATATGCAGACCACGGTATTCTGAGCATTCTTCGATAACAGATCATTTCGAACGCTTCTAACTTACGACATAAAGTATGATTCAGATCCGTAGCTCACGATCGAAAATATTCGCGTTTCAATTAGTCTCTATTTCACTTTCATCATTTCCATTACTCGTGATATTAAACACAGAGACGTAATCTTTATGGAGGCGAACCCCATGTTTAAACTAGGACTCTTTTGGAATTACTCGGGTAATTAGGTTTAGGAGTATGTTTAACTTTTATCACGAATCACGATATGGTAACATTTAAACGTGATAAACACTTTTATTAAATAATTAAATATTAAAACAATCGAAATTAAATATTTGCACGTACGTATAAAGTTAAAAACGTATATAAATATTATATTACGTATCGATGAAAATATAGGATACTAACAATACGTATATACATACAAACGCATCTCTGTGGCACACGCACACTGATATACACACATATATATATATATATATATATATATATATTTATTTATTACAATAATTTTTAAATATATAATTAAAAAATAACTACAATCTACGTTTTAATCATTTAAAATTGATTAACTTCAAAATTGAGCACGAAATAAATCGATTTTACTATTTACTGTCGTAGTTACATACGTAATAAACACGCGTGCAGCGGCGTAGCCGGACTTGGTTGAAGAAGGGGGTTCAAACAAAACTAAATTATAACAATAAACTCAAGTTAAATTAAACTTTAAGGAAATAACCAAAACTCTAAGCCCTAAGCAATCCAGCCCACCAGAGTTATTTTTATAATTGTGAGACGTCGAATATGTAATTCTATTAGAAGCAATAGACGGCAGAAGTATTTAACGTCACTGGAACACACTAATAGCATGTTGTTCAGGACAGAGGGAGATGGTTATACAATAAATTCAGCGAGAAAATAAACGATAAATAATGATTTTATATTTTTTGAAGGAATAATACTTAACTAAATTTAAAATTTAAAATCTATTCTTCGCGTTTTTCTACAAAATTCTTCTAGTACCTCCTATATTACAAAACTATTTATTTACTTCAAAAACAAAGAAATTTAAATAAAATAAATGATAATTAAAAAAACAAAAAACAAAATAGGTTTAACAAATGCAAAATTGCATTTAACAACGAGTATATATTTTCTTATTATCAGATTGATTCCAAGGCAAAACCCCCTACTGGCTACGCCACTGTACGCGTGTCATATAATTTGCTCATTTTGAAGAAGTTATTAATTTTTTAAAAAGTATACAGTTAAAATTTACTGCATTATATTATATAATCGGTAACAAATTTTTCATTTTTATTAACGACCTAATAAATAACAATAATAATAATTGCTAGTAGCGATAATAAACGAGCTGTTGACTAAAGATTTTTTTTTAACGTTATATCCGATTACGATTTGGGAAATCCTCTTTTTCAAGACCATCGCAAGTTCTGCTGCTATGTAGCAGTTATACAATATTAGAATAAAGTGCTACTTATCGATATTTTAATCAGTATAATCATCGTAAACTTTTATACGTTCGGAATTATATTCGAGATGCCGTAATGTACCTCGTGAAATATAAATAACTACGATTACTCTGGCATCTTTTAGAAATGATTATTTAATAATCATTTTTCAAAACTGGCGTATTTTTTTATTAAAACGACATTTATAATTTTTTCCTACAAACTGTTTATTTATAATTTTTCCGCGCGTAATAACGACTAAACCGAATGGTTTTTTCACCATAGTAGAATTAGTATCGTACGAAAGGATTGTACGTTTTGGTATTAGGAAGAAAATTGTTATTTATTTGGTTGTATTTTGTTTAACCGGTTACAAATAATATTTATACACGTTGCGATTGTGTATACTTATACGCATGCATGTAAATATATTATACAAACACATATATAGTGCCATGTGCTGCGACTAAGGCTACAGGCAGGAGGGAGAGGAAGTTAAATGAAGAATTAGAGACGGGACGTGCGTAAGAATATGATTAGGTTAGTAAAAGAGGAGTATTTGAAGAAAAGAGGAAATGAGGTAGAAGGTTGGAGATAATCCGGAGTGAGGAATACAAAGGACAGTCAATCAGTATATGGGAGATGGAAAGCGTGCCGTTATACACGGGACACTGAGGAGTCGAAGTTCTGTGTGTGAATGGGTTAATCTGCTGAGGAAAATGTCGTTTCTGCGGTGTGGAAGCAAGTGTTCCAAGGTGAAATGGAATTCTTGATTTGGCGAGGTTTATTTAATTAGAAGGTCGACTGCTATTTTTGTTTTGCCACGAAGCAAAAGGTCTCGAGTTGACACTATTACGTATATAAATAGCTGAAACTGCGACGTTTGGGATCGGCATCCTTTGCTGCTCTATCTGCTAGTTCATTCTTTGGAATCCCGGCATGAACTGGAATCCACATGAACGAGACTAATTGACTCGTTTTGACTAATAATAGCCGTGTCATTTCTTCAACTTTAGGATGATGATTGTTACTAAATACATCGCGTAAGGAGTTGAGCGCTGATAGAGAGTCGGAACATACAACCGATGGATATTGGATGTTAGAGTTTATTACCACGTTCACGGCGAAGTAAATCGCATAAAGTTCGACTGAAAAGATGGAAAACGACTGAGGAAGCGAATACCGTATAATGACATTATTCATGACGACACAGCAGCCAAGAAACCCGTTGAATGAGTATGCATCAGTATATAACACGGACGAACCAGTGGTAAGAGACAGGATTATTTTGTTGATATCCTTGGTTATTAGGCCCTCTTTCCTCAAATTGATGCTGGAGAGATCCAGCTTGATTGGACTTTCCATCCACTGTGGTAGCAGAGCGATTAAATGTTTTAATGTTTTAGAATGTTTATTTCTGACAAGATGTTGTTAAAAGTGGTTGTAATCGATTGAGGTAGTCTCGAAGGAGATGAGATAGCAGGTGGAAATAAATTATGAAGGAATAATCCAGAAATATCTTTATATGTGCACACATACATACATATATATATATATATATAAAACACAGCCGATTTCAATAAGGAACCTTGTACTCTACATACCTTGAAGGTTAATTAAACAACGATGGAAACTATCGAGCAGAAATGAAAGAAGTAGGTTATGTGTAGAAATATTGAAAAATTATAAAGTAACGTGATGAATGAAGAAAAATTTGATACGACCGTGGAAATTTCGATACGCTCCTGAAACTGAGACCACAACACTGACTTTTCATGTCGGAACACATCGTTTATTGGAATTAATTAACAACGATTGTAAAATGTGACAGGTAATCTAAGTGGTTTTTCAAATTACTGGTTCCTGATGATCGATCATGACGTTCATATACGAACAATACGACTGATGGTATATATATATATATAATACATACAAAGCGTGGTAATCAAATATTTGGGCATACATTTAGATAAGCGACTGACATGGAGAGAAAATACTTAATAACCAAACGAAATGAGCTTCAGTTAAAACTGGGGGAATTGTAAGTAGAAAGTCTAAACTTAGCCTAAAACTTAATATACATATAATACAAATATTTCAGAATCGAGCTCTATAACGACTGACCTATCTTGGTTTCAATACACCGTGACTTACATGTAAGTATCGTTCTCGAAGGGGTCGAGAAAAGTTCCAAACGCTATTTAATAAGGTCCGAAAATCATCAAAATCTTTTGACCATAAACTTGCTCGATAACTCGGAAGAATTGCGGACATTAGATTAAACCGACTTATCTTTTAACTGTTTAGTGGAAATAAAGGCTGGAACTACCGAGTTCGTTCACCTTTACATGTTATCTATCAAATATCAACTACTCGATGACCTCCAGGTGTTGTAGTGTATTATATATATATATATATAAAATACATTCACACACATAAATATATATATATATATAACACATCTGAAGGTATAAATAAACAACGGCTTCCTCCACTCGCAGCGGATAAGTGAAAAAAATTATTGGTTGTCCATTTGGATAGGTGCGTACACATATGCCACACAACGCGTACACACGTTTGTCGTTTAACACTTCTAATCAACCGTTTCTCCTACGTAACCTTCATCCGGGCTTTCGGTCGGCACTTTTCGACTAAATCTAGATCGAGTAGCCAATGATTTACCGATAGATTCCGGTCTAGAAAGACCAAATACGGCGGTTGATTGATTCGTACCGACCGCGGCGTCTAATTCTTCGTTATTAATCGTTTGTGCCGAAGCGTTAACTAACGAAACGTCGCTAATTTTACCGATATCGCCGTCTTTATCGTTACCGTCGATAACGCGATAACGATCGTCCGCGTCGATAATATCGCCGACTACGCGTACGGTTTCGGAAAAAGTTACGCCTCTGTTCGACGTATAGTTAAAAGCGTTAGGCGGAGGCGGCGGATATCCTTGTACGTTATAACGAACATCATTACCGGCGACGATTTTATAATGTTCGTACGAAGCCGGCAACTGATGAACGGTCGACTGATTGGTAGCGAATTCAGCTTCTCTAGCGTATCGTATACCGGATTGCTGATGATTAATAGTATTATTATTATTATTATTATTGCATCCTAGACGTCTATGCGGTAAAGTACGATAAGAATAGGCGTGCGTAATAATATTACTACCGGCGGCGGAAACAGTCGGAGGTGGTAATCTCGGTAAACCGTAATCGGCCGGATAATAAAAACCGAACGGTCGAGGACAGGCGATGTTATTATGATTAATGCAAACGATCAGTGGAGGTTGAAGAGTGGTATTATTATTATTATTATTATTATTACTAGTTCCGGCGGAAACGATAGGATCGTCGTCGTCTCCGGATTGAGGATTGCTACGATCTTTCTCGGTATCGCTTATCAAGTCCGGATTCGGCTCCGACAACGATAGGTTCGGATATGTAAACCGAGCTGTCGTGCGGTCCGTTACGACGTTAGACGTCGCGATCGTTTGACTATGATCGTCGATTAAGACGATATTATTATAATTACGTTCGGAATCGGACGGCCGAACCGGAGAAGACGGTTCTCGTCGACCGTCGCCGTATAAGGCTAATTCTTTCGTTTTACGTTTTTTAAATAATAAACGTTTTCGACGTCCGTAGTAAGACGAACGTCGATATCTGACGGTTAGACAGATTAAACAAACGGATAACAAAGCGGCCAATAGGAACGCCATCGAACATAAGGCTAATATCATTTCGGGCGGTATTTTCTTCTCGTCAAAAAACGACGACCGTCCGTCTTGTCCGTCGCCGCCGGATACGATAATACGAACCGTGTAATTCGAACGTAATTTTCCGGCACGATTTTCCGCCTGACAGTAGTACGTACCGTTATCGTCCGCATTCGTGTTGTAGACGAATAATTCGCTTCGTCTAGTACTATTAGCGTTGTTATCGTCGTCCGAAAAATAATAATAATAATGGTGACGATATAAACGGTGATTAATATTATCGTTGTTGTTATCGGTTAACAAGTAATCTTTAAACCACCACGTAATTTCGGCCGACGGTACGGCGTGTACTTTACAAGATAACGACAGATTTTTACCTTCGGCTATTTCTAAATATAACGACGTCGGACTGACGTCCGGTCGACACGCTAGTTCGTTTTCGTCTAACGATTTCACCGGAGCGCCGCGTAAACGTCGAGGACCGTCGCAAGCGACTTCCGTCGTATCCGGCACGTTGACGACGTTCAGCCAACGGTAAACGTCTAATAGTAAACAATCGCAATACCACGGATTACGTTGCATGCGTACGCCGTGTAATTGTCGCGGTAACGTATTCGAACCGGGTACGTATTTCAGATGATTGTACTCCAATTTTAACCATTCTAAATTCGTCAAACCGGCGAACGCGTCCGTCTCGATGATGTTCAATTCGCAACGATTCAATTCCAAACTGACTAGGTAAGGTAACGCTCGAAAAGCGGCCGTTCGTACGACGCGAATCGGATTACCGTTTAGCGATAATTTCATCAGTTGCGGATAATCGACGAACGTAGCCGACGGTACGGCGCTGAGGAAATTATGCGATACGTCTAGTTCGATTAAATTGGCCAAACCGCGAAAAGCCGTATCGTCGACGAACGTTATACGACAACGTGCTAGAAATATCTTTTGCAAATGTAACAAACCGAGTCGTTGAAAGCGTTCGGCCGATAAATTTCTCACGTTATTCCCCGAAAAGTCGATAACTTGCGTACCGCTATCGACTTCCGACGGAATATCGGTCATGCTTTTATTGATACATTCGGTCGTCTGTTTACCGCCTTTCCAGATGCATACGCACATAGTCGGACAAGCCGTCGTTAAGGTTAGCGGTCGATAAATCGTTAATAATAGCAACGCTAACCAAACGTGAGACGGTCTTCGACTTGTAGAAAGATTAGTAGTGCACGGCGAATAAACGTAATTTCGATAACGATAACGATAACGACGCATCGTCCGTATTACATGTCGAACATCGATCTTATGATACACGATATACGTATTATTATCATTATTATATTATTATTATTATTATTATTATATATGAATAATATATATGGGCAACTCGTGGAAAGCGACGAAGAAATAATACCAAAGTTAACCGAGATGACTTCAACTACTATTGCAGTGCTTGTTGGCTCTTTAATCACACGAAGCGGCTGATATGATTTTTGATAAGTGGTACATCACGCTGTACCGGATAATTTTCCGCACGGTATCTGAAAAGGAAAATAACGTTTATATAAGTTTGAAGAAAGTTATATATTTTATATATATATATATATATATATATATATATATATATATATATATATATATATATATATATGCGCAACTGTCGTTTACGTTATATACATTTAAATGTAAGAGCACAGTCAAGAACAGATGACCTAATGGAGATAGACACGTTGTGGTCATAACAGATAGCTGAGATAGAAAATGTATAGAATGGATTGCGTTGGATAGGGAAAGCAAAATCAAAATACCAAAAAGACGATGGAAAGATGATATCGTCAAATATGTGAGCATATACATACATATATATATGATTCGTCAGAATGGTTCGACCGCAAATGTAACCGAGTGGATTCTAAATTACAATAAAAGAAGTGTAGTTAGACAACCGTTAAGGTGGGCAGATGACTTGAGATGGCGGATGGGTTTATCCAACCTCTATATAATTCTCATTTTGGCTACTTTAAATTTAAACTTTATAGATCCTCAACTAGAGTGCTAAATGTAACAAAAAAATCACATTATATACCCAAACTGAGCTTTGATGACGATAATAACAACAGTAATAGACTGAATCGAAACATTTTTTAGGAATTTATTATTTATTTATAAATTATAGAAAGTGCTATTTGATTATAAACGTTATCACGCTAATTACGTTTAGCACTTAGTGTTTCCATTATTTCCAACCAACTCAACGTAAATAGAACATGCGTATGACTTTACTATATATATATTATATATATATATATATATATATATATATATATATATATATATATATATATATATATATATATATCTGTATGTATGTATATATATATGCTTTACACAAATATAGAAAAGTAAATAAAAAAATGATAATTGCGAAAGAAAATAATTAGATAATTTTTTTCCATTATTGCTCCCTATATTCCCGCTACTCCATTTGTTGTAATCAATCAACGTACACGTACGTGTTTAATTTACACGTTTTACGTACATAAGCATACACGCTCCCAACCATGTTAATTAATCTGCAATCACATGTAAGCATACATATATATATATATATATACAAGTATATATGGGAATTCGCAGTACTTGTAAATTAGGTACATTTAGGTGATGGCGGCTAGACGGGGACTGAAAGAAAGATCACATTTTGAAAAATACCTACCGCACATTCGAACTAAACTAATTGACGTTGATTGATACTATCATTACTAGAAAACAATGAAAAAAGGTACTTCACCGACTGAAAAAAAAAAAAGGTCATTAGTAATGTTTAGATAAATAGGTGAAAAAAATTCGATTTGATAGTTAAAATAACCGGTGTTCTTGTTGTAAGCAAGACATCACGACGATATGTCAATTGGAAATTAAACGATCTTCCGAGAAATTTCGTTTAAAAAATGAGTACCGAATTACCGACCGGATAAACGAGGTTGCGAGGGTAATTACGATTAGCACGGATTTATTTATTCTTCGCGATCTAAGGGAATGCAGTGTATCCGCTAATTTTGAAATAGACGAGATTACGTTGATTATAAAACGAATATCACATTGAACAGAACGATAATTTTAAAAATTTCTCCAACCAGATAGCGTGTAAAAGTGGAAAGTTATTCTTACCATCTCTACCGACAACGTTGTCAGGACGAGTTTAGGTTGCACATGTGAGACTATATTACTTTTGAAATGGCGTACAAATTACGCGAACTCCTTTACACCGGTGTGTGATGCATTAATTAATGAGACGAGTTACCTCGTTGTGGAATAGGCAAAAGATTTCTACTCTGGGCGTATGTTCTATGTAGAAACACTGTATATATATATATATATATATATATATATATATATATATATAAAAATTTATATATATGCATATTATATAGCATAAACAAAAGCTTCGTAACGATATTCTGACGAAAGTACGGTTTTGCAAAAGTATTTATACACAAATACGTTCACATTTCGTACTATAGGAAGGAATAGTGTTTTGATAATAATTGAGCAAACCAGCGCACAGCGCGAGTAATAAATTTATGTGAGAAAGTTCGCGAACTGGATAGAGCTTCAACGGTATAAAGGAAATGCGGTGCTAGAAGAAATTGAAGAGGATTTAGGTTTTCCAGAGGTTAATAATAAGCGTTTTGAAGATAGATACTAAATATACAAAAACACATGTAATATATATATATATATATATATAATATAGTTAAGAGACAGTTGTTTGTGCATGAGTAGATGAAACGGCAGATATAATAAAAGCTGCACCACCGTATAACAGGTATAATCTGATTACAAATGGTACGCCAACTTTTCAAGATACTTAATGGTATACACTCCCCTGAGTCTCATTTCAGATCATTATTCGTTACGATCGTATCCTTCATCGTCTTATCTTTGCTTTTAACCTATTCTTATTTCATCTCTCTCTCTCTCACCCGATTACAATTCGAATTCTTTCACTTTTATTTATATTCCATTCTACATACACACACTCACACACACACATATATATATAATATGTATTTCTCGAAATCATTGTCGTAACTTTCCTCCTTAAGTTTCGAATTACTTTCATTCTAATTTCCCATCTTTACTCTCGTCTTGCTGTGCCCGCTCGTTGTTTATCATGTTCCTTTCTAAAAAACATTTTGTATTTCCAGAAATATGAATACATACATATATATATATATATATATATATATATATATATATATATATATATATATATATAGATCTGCGTTTAGCCACACTTTCTTATTTTGTAACTAGAGTTCTACTTTACCGTTTCTTTTACGTAATTCTGGGAATTTCCTTCGCCAGATGAAAATTATGAAATTGTTAGCATCGTTGGAAAAGAGGCTAAATAAAGAAAATGAAAATTTTTTAGCTTTCAGCTTTCGTCTTTTCTTGTCGTCAAATAACATTACGAAGTAGTGACTTCCGTTTTATTCCCCCAGGTTCGTTTTGTAATTCTTATCCTTACTTATTGATATTCATGTATACAAATATTTGTATATATATATATATATATTTATAATAAATATATACAAACATGCACGTAAATGTACTATTAGGTAAGATACGCTGTCGATTTAATAACATACGTTTTGACTTGTCACCTGTTTTATTCGTATTTCGTAATTTTTTGTTTAAATGGCGTAATTGGAGAAAAAATATTAAATATAAGACGGTCCTCCGATCGGAAGCGAAGTATTTCGATACGGAAGAAGAGACCGTACTTTATAACTCGATGGAGCAAATGATCAAACTGAAGTGAACCTGGGCAGGTTACATAGCCGGATGTAAGTTATAATTAGATGGTCAAAATCTGTGTGGCCGTTTTATAAGAGCAGAAACACTAGCAGACAGCTGACTCGTTGGTATGACGAGATAGTAATCACGATGATATACACACATATAGGTATGTATATATGTATAAATGTATGCATATAAATGTGTACAAGTATGCGCAATATGTCCTATATATATATTTAACAAATTGCTTATATTACGCTTCGTCAGTTGGAATTTTACCAATGTATTTGGTGATTGCTTTTGATATCGGTTTGTTGAGTTCAATTTTTAATTCGATGTATCGATAATTCGACTTTCGAGTATATCTCGATGTCCAACTAAAATTTTAATCTGACAATTAAACCGGCAATGTACGTTTGTTAGTAAACCTTCGGTCGTCGCATTAGGTTTGCTAGTAATTAAAATTATAGAAGGAGTATGTTTGCCCAGGGTAAACCGATAATCAAACGCGATTACGAGATATTTAACTTTGTAAATTCTTTTTATTGTTAGATAGAATTCTGTTTAATTTTCAAACTGTCCCAAAATTGCGGTGGTCGTAATGCATACAATAGATATTTATATTGTTCATATAACAACGCTAGATTTTCTACGCTTAATATTTTATATTTGCTTAAAATAGATACGTGTTTATGTATGTATTACGTAAATGCATATGGTATATCTACATACATATATATATATATATATATATATATATATATATATATATATATATATATATATATATATATATATATATGTGTAGAGAGAGAAATATAGAGAGCGGTATTGCATAGATAGCTTAGTTTGAATAATGAGAAAGATATATGAAAATGTTAAAGTTCATTAATCGCGAAGGGAACGCAATTAAACGATTTATAGTTATGAATATTTATCGATAAGTTATTGCCAATTGAAAGTTGTTCGCGATTTCGAACGATACGCTACCGTATTAAGGGTGATTTACAATAATTAACGCTACCCTGTTAGCGTACCTTCATTAATTAAGTACCTATTCCATCGTTAATACTAATGAAAAACCATCCTCTTTATTACGCATACCTAATTACATACATCTTTAACTCTGCACATACACGTTAAACAAATACATGCGAATTTTTGTGAATGTATATGTAATACATATTATACATATATTATATATATATGTGTGTGTGTTTATGATTCAAATTTTCATTTACAAATCCAGATAGTCATCACCTCGTCAACGTTACAATTCCTGCAAATATCCATATTCGAGAATATATACCTATCAGGAAAATTTGCTAGTAGCGAATGGACGAGTACTTTTATTATTATTATTATTATTATTATTATTTTTATTTTTTTAAATTTAACTAACTACTTCCATATATTTTTTAAAAATTTTTTATGGTTTCTCAATAGGCCGGTGGGGCAAATAAAATTTTGTTACGAAGAAACAGTGTCGCCAGTGTACTTATAACTAATGTCACTAACTTTACTAAAGAAAGAAAAGTAAAAGAAAAATAATAATAAGTAGTGTGCGTGGGTATAAAGAGGGAACACTGTTAAATGCGACTTGATAATATGTAAAGCTCTGGTTTCTTAGAAATACGGTGCCGTTTTACGTTGAATGACGTCATAAAGCGGTGAAAAATAGATGCCCGCTTTTACGATGAACCAGAAGTGTAAAGTTAGAAACACGTTTTTCAATTGTCTAATGTTCATTTTTTGAATCTTGTAAACTTTTTTTAAAAATGGACAATTTAGATTAATATATTTAGTTTTGTTTTTTAAACTGTAGGTACAGATATATTAAGTTTCATCTATTCTATTTTTTCATTATTAATATATACCGGTTTTATTAATTTTTACACTAATTGTATCATCTATTGTTTTTTCATTATTTATAATAATTTCACATTACTATACTTGTTTTATTAATTTTTACACTAATTTATCATCTATTCTATTTTTGTATTATTTAATATTTACCGATTTATATCACCACAATGATATAAAACGTTGATAACATTGTTCATCGCCGTAATGACGACCGCTTTAAATTTTTTTTGTTTTTTTTTTTTTACAACGGTAACAGTTGCCGCTTCTTAAGAAAACACCATCCTTTGTTTCCATTGTGAACGTTCTCGTGACGTCATTCAACGTATTATTACCGCCGTATGAAAACGGCGCCGTACTCCTATGAAACCATAGCTTAAGTGTTGCGATGTGTGAACGTATTATTCTCAACAATCGTAAATTATCGTAAATTGTCAATAGTTTGCACGTAAGTAAAATACAATGAGAAGAAAATTAAAGAATAATACATCGCATAAAGATGTCTACAATTTATTATTATCAGCGAATCTTTAATACAATAATTCTACCGTAAACACACATAAATGCGACGTTACTTTACGCAATGAGCTTCGTCTTCTATCTTTCCCTCGTTCAACACCACTACTACTACTTAAAAAAAAAAATGTATACTCGAGTAATTTACAATTTTTCAAATATATTAGCGTTCATATAGTGACACACGCGAATATGCAACACACACACATTCGCATAATTAACATACACAATACTTCAATATACAAAGATCGTAAAAATGATCTAGTCGAGCTTTCGCTCGTCGACAGGTATTTACATTTTGTACGATATAGTATTATTATGCATTACAAATATATAAATATTTATACTAAATGTGTACAATTACCATTTATAATTCGCTATAATTATAATTTGTAACTTATTTCTTTATAAATTATATATTTATACATTCCGGTATTTCCTCATCGGATTCTTAGTTATAATCTCATTTCTATTCTCATCTACACTTACACCTTATTGTTTTCCCCCTTTCTTCTGTATCTGCTGCATCCGTATTGCATCCTTTTTCAACTTATTATTATAATAAAACTAGGCCAATTTCCTCGCTTCAGTATTTTCCCGATTCTCATTCGGGCCGTTATTATATGTTATATTTACATCGGATATACCACAGGTCAACAATGTCGATATCGCTACATTCGCAGATGATACTGCTCTGGTCTGCTCTGATAATGATTTACAAGAGTGTAGTACGAACGTGCAGCATGCGATTGAAGAGGTGAAATCGTGGTTTGATAAGTGGCGCCTGAAAATAAATACGTCGAAATCGACGCAGATAATCTTCACAAATCGCCGTATAACTTCCGCACCAAAAATTTATATCGATAACAACGAAGTACCGCAAAAAGATACAGTATGTTATCTCGGTATACATACGGACAAGAAATTAACTTGGAAACATCACGTAACGATGAAACGAAAATACACTTGGACATGAAATTCCGCAACATGTACCGGCTACTAGGAAGACAATCAGAATTGACGTTAGAGAATAAAATTCTGCTTTATAATATGCTGTTAAAGCCGATTTGCCTTTATGAGGCACCGCTATGGGGATGCTCAAAAGAAAGCAACATACGTATCGTACAACGCTTTCAAAACGAAGTATTGCGTACAATAACGAATGCCTCTTGGTTCATTTCGAACAAAACGTTACATACCGATCTCGACGTGAGGTATGTTTCAGAAATAATATCGGATGAGGCGACGAAGTACCTTCATAGACTGGAAATCACAATTTGGCAATCGCATAGTCAGACGGCTACAGAGAAGAAAAGTCTTCGATTTAACCGCGTGATTTAATTTTATAAGCAGCAGAAATTGCCCATCACTGGATGGCCGTATTTCTTTCAAGTTAGTTCCTCCTTTCCTTCTCCCATTCCATCATGTTTCCTCTTATCCCCTTTCTCTACAATCTTCTCCATTTTCATACTTAAACAGAGATCTACTAGATAGCTTCTAAAAAGAGCTAGATTCTCTCATTCTGTAACCACTCTTTAAATTCTGTTTTTAATCTACACTCCAACTCCTTCATCGATGATTTCTCCTGGTAAGACGTTTTAAGCATTTTAATTTTATACATATATATATATATATATATGTGTATGTATGTATCTGTCTGTAGTTTCCATGCTTAGTTATACGTATTTGTATTCGATACTTTAGCGCATTTTTTAGGTTATACTTGACTGTCTTCCTTAAGCTGAATTGCTTTTTGTTTTTTAACTATTCTAATCATTAAGCGCAAAACCTGTCTAGCGCATTTCCTTCCTTGAGGAGTTCACACAGCGTAGAATAATCTTTTCTCGTCATTAACTGTAAGAACTTTTTCTTCTAATCGCTCAATATTACTGTCTCTACTACTAGTACTGCTACACATTCTTTAAATGATCGTCCGATAACGATAATGATAAAAAAAAAGTACACGGGACAGCATACGCAATATGCGACCGGATAGGTTTTGCTTAAGAAAAGCCGTCGAAATTTAGAAATACGAGCACGTTCGTAACTGGGAAAATCCTCGACTGTCCGTAGAATCTCGTTTTGAAAGTAGAATAAACGAAACCCCACCCCCTGGATCTCATGATCTGAATGTTTTTACTTCCGCATTCGAACTATTCCGAGAAATGAAAAATAAGAAATGAAAGAAAAAGGCGATTAAAATTGTTGTAAAGTTAAATTCGTTTAATTGGAGATCTTTAATGTTCGTCAAAGTAGTAAAATTTTTTAGAATTTTTTTCTTTTGCGTATATCCTACTTCGGAAATAATACGAAAATCTCGGCCTATGCAAATGAAGGCTAATTCGGTCATTTAATGCTACACACATATATATATATATATATATATATATATATATATATATATATACACATAAAACAGCACGTTAAAAAGGAAATGAACAAGATGGGTTGCTTGTAAAATTTAACGATTTAGGTACTTGTTGTAATACGGTCGAAATATTTCATCTAGTTTTATACTATTGCTTCTGGTTCCCTTTTTTGACTTGTCTTTATATAATTTTACATTCTGGTCTCCTTCATTCCTTGAGTTTTATTTATAAGCCCGTACTTCAATGTTTTTTTTCCTATTTTATTTTTATTTCTCCATATAATCATTATCATTATTAGTATTATTATCGTCGTCGTTATTACTGTTACATATTTTTTATTTCGCTCATTTGCATTTTCCTTGTTAAATCCGCCAGCAGCCATGGAAAATGAGGAAAGTTGCGCCAGTGCAGAATTTTTTTTAACTACTTCTCGTCACGGACTGGTTAAATAATTCGAACAGATTAAGGAGCCATTTTATTTTATATATATATATTTTTATATATATATATATGTAATTTTTTGTAGCCGTTTAGAGCGATTTATACCGAGAAAAGCCAATTTCAACTTTTATACTTGTCATATTATTATTTATTATTATTATTATTATTTTCACTATAATATTAATACTAACGTTACAACTACAACGACAACTTGTTTAGTTACCTTAAGAGGATGCTGGTAAAGTATTTATTTATTTTTTCTTTACGTAGGTATTTTCGTCTTTTCGCATTCACTCGACTTATCCCAGATTTATCATTTTTTTCTTCAAAACTTTCTAATAATATTTCTTAGCGGCAAATGGAATACGAATGACGGAGATTAGTTAGCGTTTCAGCGTATTAGTGGACAATTCGTATAGAATTCGCTATATCCGAGACAAAATTCATTCATTTCGGCAAATTAAGGAGCTGCGAAAAAACTTATTTTGTATAACAAATTCATCAAACTCGAACCGTCAGATACCTCGATTTAACATTCGATGGTGTACACTCTCACGGTGGTGGAAGCATCGCATAAACGTATTAAAACAATCACGTTCGGACAAATTAAACTTAATTAAAAAATTATCACAGACCTCGTTTGGAACTGACAGAGACCGGTTTTACTAAAAATTTATTATCGCTGTGCTTAGATTAGGATGCTCCAATCTATGAAACAACTAAATCATCGATCTTGCGTACCGTTAGATGTCATTCGTCATTTAGCTATTCGCAATAGTCCAACAATAAGCGTATATTAATCAAAGCTAATACGAGAGTAGGAATACCTAATGATGAAATTCTCAACATATATCTCAACAGCCGGAAAAATGCAACAGATACACACGAAAAAGAAAAATATTTTTCCCTAACTCGTATTTTAAATATCACCCAGACACCGAATATCGGCTTTTCAGAATAAATTCATCATCGCATAATATCATCATTACCACCAATGACTCCAATCCTAAAACCGACATAACAAAAATATACGCGCATATCAAACAGCCTACGAGCGACATATGACCTCACTTAATCATTACGGAGAAATTTTATATCGATGCATCGAATGGAAGGCGCAGAAGACTGTTCTCCATTATACATCGAGATATTGCTATATACAAAACGAACTTTCAGCTCTATCAGCTGAACTAATAGTAATAAATCTAGCTATCAACTTAGTGACTTGCGCCTGCACAAAATAGTTATTCGATGCACTTCACGCTATTCAAAACATCAATCTCGATCGCAAAAAAGTTAAGAACCCGATAGTCCGACATTTTAACACACGCAAGAATCACGTTCCAATATGAAGGAAAATTATGAAGTTGACATCGCCACTAATAAAAAGCAACAAAGATGTGTTCTCGATGCCACAAATTCTAATACCGATACAAGATATCAAATCCGAAACATTAAAAACAGTTTATGGGACTCAAACTGGAAGCTCATATAACAAACTTCGAAACATCAAGCTAACCATACAACTTCACGGAAAATAAGCTTACCAACACGATGTGATGAAGTTGTGTTAACTCTGATTACAAATTGGTTATACCGCGCGCTAACAAATAAGCACTTATTAGAACAGAAAACGCCGTCAATATTACGTCACTAATCATTAACAGTCGAACACATTCTAATATTGTGCATACCACTTCAAAATTGTATCTCGGTACATCGGCCCACTTTTCGACAATTTGAAGGAACTTAAAAACACCATTTAATTTCTGAACGCAATAAACATATATCCGCTTATTTGAATAGCTTCGGCGTCTCTAACCTATGTTGTTGGTACAGGCACCTTAAAATATATATATATATATATATATATATATAAAATTAACTTTGATTATATTTTTACCAAGATGTTTTTTGAAGAGAAATGACATTCGGAACGTAGAAACAAAATTAATATTAGTAATGAACAAATTTTTCATTTCCGTTTCTGCGCATAATATCATGCGTTTCATACAGTCGGGAAAGTTTGGGAACAGACATATTTGAAGAATATACAGCGGTTACCCATCACTCGATACTATCACAAATACAACTAAATTTTCCTCGCTCTACTTTTTAAGAAATATTAATACGGGCATTACTCATTACCGGACCGCATATTCCTTATGCTACTGGGAGAAACTCCTTACATCCATACTGCACGTACCATAATTTGTAATCCTGATCGTGCGTTTTTCGAACGTCTTTCTTCAATAAGATTACGCTCTGAACTATGGCCGAAATAATTGCGCTCATCACGTTACGATCCTCCGTACACTTCCTTTCTTCGTTTTGACAATTTACATGTGCTTCATAGCGATGATATTTCTAGAGAAGTTGTCTATATAGAAATATATCGGTTGATACCTACAGAAGAAGAGGAAATATCATTTATTTGAAATACAACACATTGTGTATACTAAGTACATCGAATTGTAGCTAATACAATAATTATAACAATAACAACGTATAAAAACAACGATGATAATATATAGGAAAATTTTTGGGAAAAAACCTGCTACAAAAAAGAGAAAGAAAACGGAATACAAATAGCACGTAATTAAAATTTAAAAAAAAATGATTACAGTTAATTTAATTAATAAATAAATAAACAAATATATAAAATAACATAATTATGTTAAAAATCTGTCTTCATCGGCGATGTTTGTAGCTCGTATACCGATTGCGTAAGCTGACCATATCATAGTGTCCCTCTATAACCCCAATTAATTCATTTTCGTGAATTTTACAATTTTTATAAAATTCTTTAGCAAGCTTGTCGATATAGAAAAATACCAGCTCGAGGTTTAGTTGAGAAATCTCGAATCCTGGCAAACCTAGTGGCATTGAGATTCTGCAACAACGATTTTGTAATAATTGTAATTTACAATATGTAAACGGGACATGCATATGTTAACCGGGGACGAATAATAGCTTTGTATATGGTAGTTTTTTATTTGTAACAGTAAGGTGCGACCTTCGATGAAATACACAGGTGAAAGAATTCGAATATAAGCATTATCGATAGTGCGATTAATATGATTATTTGAAAACGCGAATCCAGAGTGACGGCTAAATACTTGACATCTTTAACCCATTTAATACTTTGACCGTTAATTACAATTTCTGGCCAGGGTATTAAGTGCCTTCCGGAAAAAAGAATAGTTCCAGTTTCCAACGTTTATAGTACTTACAGATAGTGAAGGCGTACATTATCACATTATTGGGTAAGTTGTACATTCCCGTTAAATAATCATAATTAATATATATATATACTTATTTCGATATTGCGCAACGTATAATTTATCAGAAATATGAGTAGAAATTGTTTTTTACGTTTATTTTTATTTTTAATTTTTTTTTGTCAAACCGATCTTTTGACCACAATTAACATTGATAACATACTGTCGTATTTTTATTAACTCATTTCCCAATGGAAAAAGTCAACGTTCGTGTATGTATTATCCCTACTGCTTTATCCAACTATGTAAGCGCAGTCGATGCCACCTCCCTAAGCCCACATACATGGGTCAAGTTTGGAGAGCACAAGTATTGATAATATTGGATACACTTAATGTTTATTACTTGCCTCCGCTATCAGTGTAAACATCACTGGTACCCCAACCCTATACGGTGTTTGAAGGGAGAGTCATTTCCGAACAGAGTATTCTTTTCGACCATTAGGTCCACCACAACGTTATAGTTATAATCAAGTATATCTCTCGCCCATGCTCTTTTTAATCTTCTACGTGGATAACCGATACTGGCCGATATATGTTCGATATTTCCATGTTGGAGTTAATATTTAATTCTCTGAAAAACTTCTTGTATCGATTGATATAGTGCATACTCTATCTCCAAATCGTGATGTAGCGTGATGTTGGAAACAAAGTGTGGAGCGTATTGAGCGAACTATCTTCGACTGTAGCTGCTGAATCCGATATTTAGATTTGATGTAGCTGGTGTTACCGTAAACTTCAAGGTCAACGTTTATCTTACGAAATATAAGTTAATAATTGTTTCCGAATTTTTTCATTGTTAGTTTTACATTTTCTAGAAAATTTGTCTTTTTCAAATTCGTTTTTTGTCCCGATTTTTATCGACTACTCGGTTTAAATGTTCTTCTCTTTGAATTCTTTCGGTTACAGATTTTATTAAGATAAAATTATACGTTTCGATGTTCGAACATAGAAAATGACTAAATATAAATATAATAATTTATCTATAATACGGATTTTTATTTATGTATTTTTTTTTTTTGTTAATTCTACGTAATTTTTAATACGTTATATAATTTTTTTTAAAAAAATAATTTAAACGTTCTACGGCCATTGAATTATTAGGAAAATAAAAACGATTTAATAAATGTCTGTATAGCGAATAAAATTGGTTAAATACTCGCGGTTATTTTGATTATTAATTTTTTTCCTTTTCGGGCAGGATTAAATTCTTAGATTTTTTTCCCCCCCGTAATTATATTCGATTTTCGCCAAGAGGTTTCACGGGCGTGAGTGGGTGCAGATTCCATTCTTTCTATATTTAATTATCGAAATTTCGCCATATAACGCGAAACTCTGAAGTACTCATTTTCACTTTTAAGTTGCGAAAAGTTTTAGTTAGATTACACCGAGAAAGAAAATTAAAGGCTTCTATAGCTCGCGGCGATTGTAGACTTAATTATCGTACGTGTTTGTCGAACTAGCGCCCATTAATAATTTCATTTAAACATCGTAACGAATTAAAAGTTACAAACTCGTTTATACTACATCGACGTAAGGTAAACGTCATTTATATTATCACGGTGCCTGTCGAACGAAACTTTTAAACTATTTTATATTCTTTAGAACTGACGGCGGAGATAATGCTATAATAATATTAATAATAATGCTATAATAATATTAATAATAATGATTAATAATATTAATAATAATGATTAATATTAATAATAATCAAATCGAATCGAATCAAATTTATTTTAATTTCAATACAATACACAAGTACATTTTAAAATAGAAGAAATATAACATAAAAATTAATTCCAAATAAAAACGCATAAACAAATAAAATAAAATAAAACCGTATAAATAAACATTGAGAAAATAATTTAAAATATTACTATTTTTTTTTTTTTTTTTGAAAACGCATATTTGTTTAAATTTACAATTAGTACATATAGTACAAAAACACGCCTTATAATTCATATTTCTCAATTACTTACATTACATTACATTTATTTTATTTTAGGACGCTCGACTACAAACGTTATTTGCGTCCACCGAGATTAAATACAATAAATTACAAAAGAAAAATTATTTTCAACTTACAATACAATATTTAGTCTACAATAATTTTATTAAACCAGTTATTTTAATAAAGTATATTACGCGTTGTATCGAGTCTTCATTGTAATACTTCGCTTATATCTAGTCCACTTATTAATGATAACGTTGTTGATCGAATTTCGGACATTCTGTGATAACATGTTCTACGGTAAGCGTTGAATCGTGACAAAATTTGCATATTACCGACGACCTTATATATAATTTTACATCCTCTTGATATAATTATATAATAATTTTTATAACTTAGAGATATTGAACTACACTTACATATCATTTGTTCACATTCATTTCCACATTTTCACTGATTCTTAATTTTCTTATTATGTAATTATTCTAATTCCTTATATATACATATATAATATATATATATACATATATATAATATATATACATATATATAAATATATATATATATATATACATATACATACTTTTTTTGCACTAGTATTTGTAGCAGCACCTTCATAGCGTCACTATGCTCAATCCCCCCGAGTTTTGTTTTTTTACAATGCCCTTTTTCCAGTTTTTCTTTATTTTCAGTTATTATTTATTATTTTATTTACCACCGTTTCATCCATCAACCAACACTTTTAATTTTCTGTTTTTTTTTTTTTTTTAATGTTTGTCTCTTTTAATAACATTCTTGTCATAATATATTTGTCTATTTGTGCGCCATATTTTGTCCTCGGTATCGGTACTCTGTATTTTAATTGTTTCCTCAGTAAGTATTTTATCTGTATATTTTTCTCATATTTTATGTCGTATTTTTCATTTATGATATAATTCCATATTTTCACTGACAAGTATAGACCATTTCCATCTAATAGATTTAATTCTTTTTTTAATTCATTCCTTGATTTATCTTCGCGTCGAGTTATTAACCTCGAGCATTCTTTCTGTAATCTTTCAATTTTTTCTGTGTATGTTTTCTCAGTTAATCGCCATGCTTGGATGCCTTACCTCAATCTTGATTCTACTAAAGCATAATATACCATCTTCAATGTATCATTTCCTACATAGTTTCTCAGTGTATATATTTCTGGTATCACTGTTTTTATTTTGTTTTCTATATATTCCATATGTATGCTCCATCTTAAATGCCTGTCTATTATTATTCCTAAATATTTGTGCGAATATACAAATTTTATTTTTTCTCATTTTTCAGATGTACATTCGTTATCTTCGTCATCATGTACAGATTCATTTGTATGTATTATAATCTCTGGTTTACTACTACTACTACTTAGTACTTTTTTTTTTTTAAAAACGTATATTTGTAAAATAAACAAAAATCAGTGTATGCACATTCGCACTCTCACACATCCCTTGTTGTTAAAATTTATTACATTCCATTAAGTAGTTACTTGTCGACGGATTTATATGTATTTATCTACTTTCCCTCGCATTAAATCTGTGCAAGATATACTCATATAATCTAATTATTTTATAATATCTTATTTTAGTAGTGTACAATTTATCTCACGAGCTAATTAATCTTATATTGTTCCTTCATTCACACACGCACACGCGTACTTTTTTATTCCTCAGTCACTCGCATGTACACTCGCAATTACTCTCGCGTACATTTGTTTTTCTCATTTTATTTTATCTTAGTTTGTAGTAGCAGGCCATCCTTTGTTTTCATATTCATCTGTTTCGCGTTAAATTTTGTTATTTTCCTTTCTTTATTGAATTAAATCAATGTATTAATACGCTATTTCATTAAATATTTTTGTCATGTTGTAGCCACCTTCTTACCTTTGGTTTTAAGCAACCTAGTATTTTTTCATTTAATATTTCATCCGGTATTTAACAGTTTTGCCATTATATACCTATCGGTTTGTTCTCCATATTTTGTCTTCATTAGTCTTCGCGTATGATTTTTTTGCTATTTACTACTAATACTAATAATGGCATAACACTCAAATCGTATCGTACACAATTCATCTATCAGCGGCCGGATTATTATGTCTAGAGTTATAACAATCGAATGATTCATTCGAACTTGTTGAATTATTAGAAATCCACATAGCGTTTATGTAAATAAACAGATACGTGACATTCCTAAATGAACAGTTAACCGCAACACTTGCATAGGACTGAACCATGTGAATTTACTAGAAAATACACTAGATTTTTTGACGAATGTAAATTTTAATTTTTCTTTTAAATTTCGATAATTAATTAGTCAAAACTGTCATAACACTTTTTTCGTCTTCGTAGCAGATGCATTTAGTTAATAGTTTCCTTCACCTTCTTTCGTAACTAATTAGGCTAATTTTTAGTTCTCTAGGTAATTGTACTCCACTGCTCCGGCATAAAATTGCCTGTAACCTCATTCTTGTCTTATTATAATAAGAAACTATCGCCTTACCTCCTGACCATGTCTTCTCATTATCCATTAATATGCCAAACTTATTACCATTTTTGAGAACAAACTGCAGCAAAATTAACGTGCGTATAAATCTGATACGGATAGAAGTTTATTTTCTACATTCAAATTCTCATTCATGATTATTCTCTTTAAGACGTGTTTTTGTAAAATTTCAATCGATTTATAATAATAATAATATTAATAATAATAATAATAATAATTTATTTCAATTTCAATTTCAATTTAATTCAAAATTACATTACACAAAATAATATACACAAGACTTCCAAATACTACTGGATAACATAATAAAATTGTTATACTATACTCGTAGCACCGTTAACTGTTTTATATTATTACTAGGCACAAAAAAAAACCAAACTAAATCACCATGCTGAAATTTATTACATACATGCTATTAACTATACAGTACCCTTTAATTCGATTGAATTTAATTTATATTTTTGCCGGAGAAGAAAATATAAATATTATCTTAAAGGTTTCATTTTATTATTATTATTATTATTACTATTATTATCATCATCATATTTTTTTCAATTTTAGCGGGAAATTTTTTTTCATATTAAGATTTTTTTATTTGCAAACATTTTTTTTCTTATTTTTCATTTAATTGAGTTGTTTATTCATTCGTAGATTAATGTTATTGTATTTAGCATTGTTAATTAACAAAACTGAAACTAAAATCATGATAATAGATAAAAGTATTAAGGTCATGCGAAGAAGTATATGCGGAATTGAAGTTGTGGATAATTTTGTGTATCTGGGTTCAACATCGACTAACAGCGAAAGTCGCTTACCAGATAAAAAACGCAGATTATCATTAGCGCGCAGTGCTACAGTTAGACTAACAAAGATCCGGACGGGTACAGCACTGACATTGAACACAAAATTGAATTTTGCTAAATTGCATAGTCTTTACATATGCATGTGAAACATGTGGTTCCTTACTTGATTCTGTCAACTGAATAGATGGGTTAGAAAGTTAGGCACATAGGAGAGACTATTAAGAATATCGTGGATGGATCTAAAGACTAATGAACATGTTTTCAGAAGTTGAAAATACATAGACGTTTATCAAGCGGAATAAGGAAAAGATTTCTCGGCTACTTTATTGCGAGAGATGTGAATTCTCTACAACGTCTATTAATCACCGGAAAAGTGAATGGACGAAGAAAAAAAAAATGAAGACCAAGAACGCGCTGGGCTGATCAGTTAAAATCGTTAATTGGCTTAAACATGAACGAAGCACTGCCGGTTGCTCGCAATAGATCAACATAGAGATCAATAACATATGCGGCCGTTTCTTAACATCACTACGCCCTCTAGATAAATGAAGAAGAATTTAGTAAATTGACATTGGCTACGAGCACAATACGTTTAATAATTTTATACGTAACTATTATTCGAGAGAATTTATATACAAATTAAGTATATAAATAATATCAATTAATTAAGCAATCCGCTTTATAACGTTTTTACCAATTAAATTCAAATTTTACGTAATTTTTTTATTGGTGAGCGGGCTTCTTTATATTTTTAATTTTTACTTTACTGGAATATATCGTCGTACATACGTTATAATAATTTATAGTCTTAACGATACTTAGTTAAATTTCACGACGTGCTTGATTTATTAACTCATAAAAATGTCTAAAATTACTAATTATATTTCTATTATCTAAATCTAATTTTCAACTCCAATTGATAGATGAGAGTAAGAGGACACGCTGCGCACTATCCGATGCTGTAATGAGTTGATTTTATCCGAAACCGTCGAAGCTATTCCTCTCAATCTATCCATCTATATTCTCATGTCGCGTTTTTTGAGTTCTCAAGGCTCGGTGCTCGTACTTACCGTTTTATTTAATTTATACAGCCGATTTTACTGCGGCCAATAATGTTCAGACTTCCGATACCGTTCCAAATATACAGCGAGTAGTAATATAACGTATAAGTAGCGCTCGCTAGAGTTGAAAACCGCTTTAATAAAAAAAAATTTCAATGAGAATAAATTTGTAAATTTACAATTTAATAATGGCAAAGTTGTATCACCTTCTGTTAGAATCGATAACGCAAGAAATATCAATAAAAGAACAAGCGTGAAATGTCTAGACTTACATTTAGATATAACGGATTGACATATCGATATCATATTCGAATGAAGAGCAAAATTTAGAAACTATTCCGGTTAATGGCGAGAAAAAGTATCGACAACAAACGTTATATCCATAACAACTCTAAGGCCAACCTGGACATACAGATGCAAGAATTATACGGACTGTCCAAAAGAAAATTCTTCGACTGAAAAGGAAAGCGCTTCGATCAGGAAAATTATCCAAATACCTCGGCATCATGTCGGACACGTATGATCGTGATGCAGTGGATGCTATTGCCTTCATGTAACGCTCTGCTCTGAAATAGAGCTAAATGATCTAGTTGGTCAGCTTGTAGTAAAAATTAGTCAGGGGAAATATCAACATGTATAACATACACGTATATACGTATATCGCTTTCAGGTTTTTATTGTTCTTTTTCCTTTTTTCCACCGAATTCCGATTGATACCGGACTAAATTGTTACCGATATCACATTCGTAATTCACCCTATCCGACTTATATTAACGGAATATACATTGATAACAACGCCGTCAGTTACTAGCGATTATTTCCTCGAATTGTGATTAACTTCCCATACATTATAATCGCGAGGTTTGACGTTAAATATCTATCCCAAAAATTATAATTTTTTTCTACATTATTAAAATAGTAAAAAAACAAGTCTTCTAAATGGTTAAGTTTACACATTGCCTTATTATTATTGTTGGTCGAACTAAATTACTTCTGGCTACATTTTTTATTAAAAGTGTTTTAATTAAAATTAGTACATGCACATTTATATAGTACACAAACACGCCTTATAATTAACGTTTCTTAATTGTTCCGTCAAGCCGTTTGCTTGTCGACAGATATACTTATATATAATTTACATTCTCTTAATATAATTATGTAATAATTTTTATAACTTAGAGTTATTGAATTACACTCACACTTGTTCCCACTTACACATCATTTGCTCACATCCATTTCCATATTTTCACTCACACTTCTTATTTTTAATTTTCTTATTATGTAATTATTCTAATTCCTTATATATATATATATATATATATATATATATATATATATATATATATATATATATATATATAAATATATACATATATACATACTTTTTTAGTAAGTGGTTTAACCTGTATTTTTACTTTAGTTAAATGAGCAACTGGGCATATTTTTTAAACTGGTATATGTAGTAAGAACTGTGTTCGGAATGCGTTATATTATTTATTTTTGTAGTTTTTTTGTAACATATATTTTTTTTTTTTTGTAAATACACTTTTATCAATCAAAAAAATTTTTTTTGCACTAGTATTTGTAGCAGCACTTTCGTAGCGTAGCTACGCTCAATCCCCCCCCTGAGTTTGAGTTTTGTTTTTTTACAGTTCCCTTTTTTCAGGTTTTCTTTATTTTGAGTTACTATTTATTATTTTATTTACCACCGTTTCATCCATCAACCAACTTTTAATTTTCTGTTTTCTTTTTTTTTTTATTTTAATGTTTGTCTCTTTTAATATGTCATTCGTGATTTCATTTAACATTCTTGTCATAATATATTTGTCTATTTGTGCGCCATATTTTGTCCTCGGTATCGGTACTCTGTATTTTAATTGTTTCCTCAGTAAGTATTTTGTCTGTATACTTTTCTCATATCGCATTTTTCATTTACGATATAATTCCATATTTTCACTAACAATTATAGACCATTTACGTCTAATAAATTTAATTCTGTTTTTAATTCATTCATTGATTTATCTTCGCGTCGAGTTATTAACCTCGAGCATTTTTTCTGTAATCTTTCAATATTTTCTGTGTATGTTTTCTCAGTTAATCCCCACGCTTGGATGCCATACCTCAATCTTGATTCTACTAAAGCATAATATACCATCTTCAATGTATCATTTCCCACATAGTTCCTTAGTGTATATATTTCTGGTATCACTGTTTTTATTTTGTTTTCTATATATTCCATATGCATGCTCCATCTAAAATGCCTGTCTATTATTATTCTTAAATATTTGTGAGAATATACAAATTTTATTTTTCCACATTTTTCAGATGTACATTCATTATCTTCGTTCATATTACGCATTCATTTGTATGAATTGTAATCTCTGATTTTCAAATTCTGCCATTGGTTATCATACATTTAGTTTTTGACCCATTTACTGTCAAATTATTAACGTGTACACATTTATTCACTATTAGTATATCATTTTGCACATTTATCTCTGCAGTTTTTATATCTCTATGATAGGTCTTTATTGCTAAATCATCAGCAAATGCAAATATTTTACTATATTTTAATAAATGTTGAATATATTGGAGAGTAGTGATTTTACTAATTAATAATAAACCGAACAAAATATAACACAAAACAAAGATGTATTAATTTTAAAAAAAGACATAATAATTTCGGTGCGTGCTTGAAAATGACGTAACTGTCGAAAAGCTTCGCGATTAAAAACTTTTAGTGATTGTGTTACATTTTGTTTGGTTTATTATTTTATTTTAATAGCTTTTGCACTCCATTTATATATATAATAAACAATATTGGAGCTAAGTTGCTTCCCTGTGGTATTCCAATATTTATATTTTGTACTTCTCCCACAATTCCCTGCACACCAACTGTCAATTTTCTGTTATGCAAATAACTTTCAAACGACTTTTTAATTTTTGATCTTACTCCTATTTCTTCTAATTTATTTAATAACTTTTCATGGTTTACTGTATCAAAAGCCATTGTATAATCGATATAAGTTACACAATTGTTTTATATCCTATTTCGAAGTTTTCTTTGATTTTCTCTGTGAAATCTCCTAGAGCTCAAAATGTTGACTTACCCGTTTGGAAACCATATTGTTTTTTATCTATGTTATTTTCTTTGATATATTTAATTAAGTGTCTCGCCACATACTTTTCTACAATTTTTGTAATGACTGAGCTCACTGCTACTAGTGTATAGTTATGGCTACCGGACTTATATATAGGTCTGATTAATGATATTTTCATCTCATCAGGTACCTCATTATCGACTAATGTTTGATTTATTAATTTAGTTATTGTACTTGGCAATGTTATTTTTTATCATTTTTATATTTCTTATTCTAATTTTATCATAACCACTCGTTTTTTCTGTCGTTAATTCATATATTATTTTTTTTATTTGTTCCACATTTGCTTTCGGTATATACATACTTTTTAAGCTTTTTTGTGTGTTATGTTGTATTAATCTTTTTCCACATTTATGCTATAATTTTTTTAATAGTATTGTTAAATATGCTTCTACTTTGGACAGTTACACATTCGATCGTGTATATTTTATTTATTTTTATTAGGAATTCTTTAATTGGGTGGGGGTGTTTGAGCCTACCTCCAGATAAAAATCCTTACTGCGACCCCTAAATTGTTTTCGAAAATGGTTTACAAACGTATTTATACTTAATTCGTACTTTACAAGATTTAATCGCATCATGATTGTTTACAACGTTCGTCATTAATTCGCTCTTTCGATAAATGTGCAAACAGTAGAAGCCCCGAATGGTAAAGTGTAGTTCGGCGCTGGTGACGAAGAACACTCGTCAGAACACTGCTGGTTGATAAAGCATTAAAAGCAAATAATAAATTTCGTCCTAAGACACGAGGAAATCTGTTATTTTGGACGGGCATGCTTACTTGGTAAATCGCTTACTCGGGTGCCCAAAATGTGTTTGCAAATATTCCGCTAAGTAAAAACATTCATCACTATTACGCACTGTTTTTGTCCTCTTTTTTTTTTTCTACCGTAAAATTTACGTTTCGTTTGCAAAATTCCTTCTTATTTATAGGTCAATTAATTTTGTATTGTACGTTGTCTCTGAATCGATCCATCTAACACACACATGTACAAACCCCTTTCAAAAAAATATATATATACACAAAATGATGCTCTTCTTCTATAACTTACGTATAACCGTATGTAAAAATATAGGCATGCTTATATATATCTAAATGTTCATACTTATTTAGTTTTTAATTGTATATATATATATATATATATATATATATATATATATATATATATATATATATATAAAATTACACGATTATACGATTATTACACAGAAAGCAATGTTCGCCAACATACGCAAAAACTTGATTAAAACTTTGGTATGATCAGTGGCACTACATGGTGTGGAAACATGGACAATGAAGCGAAGATATCGGAATAAATTAGAGGCTTTGAAATGTGGTGTTGGCGGCGTCTATATAAAATTAATTGGGTACAGAAAATGAATGACTAGTTAGTACCAGAAAGATTAAATAAAAATAAAGTATATTACAAAATATCCGCAAGAGGCGACTTAAGCGGATAGGTCACGCATTGCGCCAGAATTAAAATATCCTGGAGGACGATATTGAAGGCAAGATAATGGCAACAAAATACGAACGACACTCATTGACATAATGCTAAAAGAAAGTGGTGAGTACTGACTTAGCCGGTATTAATGAAGAAAACGGGCGATAGGCTTGGATGGCCATCGATTGGTGCATGATGCGAACCAGCCTACGGACTGATACACTCATGCCCATTAAGCAGATCTCCATATGTATAACATTTTCCCAAAGTTTTCGGAAAGTCTTTTCTCGTTTTAATTTTTGGAGGAGCAATGTGAAGCCAGTTTTTATTCGTTGACCTTAATCGCTAATTATTCTCATAACTCGACCTTTATTTTCTCAGTACGCGCACTGTTGAACAGGTGCGCAATACTACGCCGCTGAGCAGGCGAGCGCTATAGTTGTTTAGAGCTGCTCCCCATTCTGTACCGTCAAGTTTCCCGGACGAGTTTATCCTTGTCTTTACTTTCTAGCGATCTATCAAGTATAACCCCGAGATATTTTGGCTCGGCTTTAAAAGTAATTTTATCTTTTTTTAACGTTCTGTTTTGTGCAGGTTTAACATTAGTTTCCACGGCTGAAAATATCTGTCCAGAATTCCTTAATCTTTTATTAATACTTCGTTATTTATTCAAGGATTCAATTTGATACGCGAGCGCAATATCATCCGCATGTTGCAACTTCCTGGATTCAGTTGTAGTCATATCGCTGATGTATAAACTAAACAATAGTTGGGTCAAAATATACTCTTGCGGCAGACCATTATTGGTTCTTCGAGGCCGACTGCTTTCATTACCTAGCCTTATCCAATTTGTTATCATTTTATCCAACAAATGCATCAACTTGTTGCATGAAACTACTTTCGCTGCTTTTAAAAGTGATCATTTTCTCCGTACACTATCATAAGCGGATGTCAGATCGACAAAAAAGATCCCCGTCTTTAGCTTTCTGCCATAATCCGTTTTCTTTCTAAACCCAGCTTGTTCGCGTGGCATTTTCAACGATCATGGTAATTCTATTGCATCTTATACGGTCCGACAGTTTATACAGCAAACATAATAGCGAGATTGGCCTGTAATGCTGGGCATAATTTCCATCATTTCCCGACTTGATTATTGCCACGAATTTCGTTTTTTTTTTTTTAATCGCTTTGACAACTTCCTAGCGTTTCGAATATTATTGAAAAACTCTGTTGCACGAATTTAATTTCTTTTGTGTCCATGTACTTAATAATTTCTAGATAAATATCCATATCAGCCGGTTTTCTGATATAGATTTAATTTCAGATTTCACTTCTTCTATGATAAAAGGAGAACTGTGTTATCCTGTAACTTGGCTAGCGCCATCTTCAACTTCGTTTTTGCTGTTCCTGCCCTAGTTTTGTTTGCTGGCACTTTTAATGTCTTCAGCAATTTCTACGTAATTCGGAGAAATTATTGGCGGTCTGAAACTTCGCTCCGCCCACTCATTAAGATTTCTCATAAGTGTCCGCGCTTTTTACGACGAGTGCGTGAAATCCATAGATTGATTGCCATCTTTCTCGTATTTCTTGCTTTAGCGCGGAAAATAATTTATTTAAGACCGCTTCATCATGAGTGTTTTCATGTTTTACCCAAAGCTCTTCACGCTTATTTGTCCATCACACGGTATACCGTTTCCGAAAACTTCTTGACACCGAGTTCTTTGCGACACTCTTTACAAGATTGACAAATTTTTGTAAGTTTTAACATTCGCAGCAATGTTTGAAACATTTTCATCAAAAAATTCTGAGGACTTGGTTCAGTTTCCCTTCCGAAAGTTTCACCTTGGCTTCGGGATTGAATAAGAAATTAAAACTTTTTTTTTTGAATACCTCAATTAGAACTGGTCTGTACTGACTTGTGGGAAAATCTGGGAGTGCTGATCGATCAATTTCGGACTACTTATGAGTAACCTGGAGATAATGCAAATGTCTGTAGTCCTTGTTCCATCTTTCTGAGTGAAAAGTTGCTTTTTCTTTCGCGACATACATATTATTAACATCCATCCAGTCTGACAAGAAGTCAGCATTTTCGTTTGTTACGATGCCCAGCTGTGACTATTAAAGTCACCTATATATACCGCCAGATGGGAAAAACTTTAAAGTTTGGCGGCCACTTCAATGTTGGCGGTTCATATATATTTATAATATGGATATTGTCAATTTTAACGACTGCCGTGAAGACGCTGTTACGGATACGTTTGGACTCTGCTTGAAAATTTTGTACGTTGTTTTTAGTATACGTGGCTATTCCATATTGTGCACGGCAAACGGCGACTACAACCTTAAAACACTTGATTTCATCTATTTTCTTAATACCGTAATTTTCTGTATGCATCTCCAGTACGACAATCACTTCCGAGAACCGGTTGATTCGGTGATTCCGCCGATGCAATCAGATTTATTACGGGAAATTCCATCTACGTTTTTTTGTAAAATCTTAAGGCCTCAGAATCATCTTACAGCTACGAGAAACTGAACGATGACGAATATTGATGTTTTACATAAAATACGTAATATATTTATATTTACGATGAAAACTTCACAAATGATTTTGCCTTTATTATATCGTATAAATTGTGTTTGCTTTATGCTTCGGAGGAAAGTTGTAAATTTCAAAATTTGTTACTAAATCGTTAATTAACCGTATGCGTAATTAATGATATTGTTCACGGTCGTAAGGGTGGCAAGTAACGGACACGCTAATAAATACATGAAAACGAGTTAGTTAACAGAATATAATAGAACGTTGTAAACAGTTAATTAAAGCTTGAATATAAATGGATTGTAAAATCACACACGTATGATATTCTCTGATATTGGAATTTACTCAATGTTGTAATTATATCATCACTGACAAGATCGTACACGTGTACATGTATATTCTTGTGTTTACAATTTTTATATACATTATATATATATATATATATATATATATATATATATATATATATATATATATACGTATGTATAAACATTTTGATGCATCAACTTTAGTCTAAAAAAATTGTTCCTGCGCAA
Source organism: Coronaproctus castanopsis (assembly GCA_032883995.1). Lineage (NCBI taxonomy): Eukaryota > Metazoa > Arthropoda > Insecta > Hemiptera > Monophlebidae > Coronaproctus > Coronaproctus castanopsis. Next base: position 51,764,862 of record CM065052.1, read on the forward strand.
GTTGATTTCCTACTTATTTTCTTTGTTGATATCTGTAGATTTTGTATTCCATATTAGTAGACACATGATATTAACACACACATACACACATATATATATATAAAGAAAATAAATTGGATATTTGTAAGTTACAACTTTGCTAGTACTTCAAAAAGGTCGTGTATGACTAACGACATCCTCTTCAGAGAATGTAAAGAAGCAGAAGATTCACCTGATCACACATTTTAAATATGCAAAAATTATAGAAGAAGAATTTTATTCATCAATAATAAATATATTTGCAACATGGTCAAGATATGTATAATATAGCAGTATAAACGTTCCGAATAAGGAGAGTCCTTAACGTTAGTGCTTAAAATGAAATTACAAGAGTAGAGAATAACGAATTATGTAAAAAGAAAAATAATATTTAATGCAAGGAAAAAAATTACAAAAAACCAAAAACCCATACGATTGATTTCATTATGGAAATAACATGTTCATAAAAAAAAAATATATATATATATATATACAATATACATATATATTATCGTATATACACATAAACACGCACAATTACTTAGTAGCATCTAATCGTAAATCAGAGATTCATCAAATGACGAGTTAGATGCTTTAGTCGTCGGTGTTTGTACTTTTTATGCTTAAGAGACTCATAATCGCCTATGTCATTTATGAATGGCATATCTGATAATTTAAACAATTTTAGATCTTCTTAAAGTCACTTCTGGAATGTAGGGATGAGATTTAAGATATCACGCATTGAACATATCCGAGTATATCGTGATTTATTTAGTATTATCTCCTTAAACAGTGATTTTGTATTTCCTTTTAATTTCATTATATTTGTCCGGCTGGCAGAACACCATACAGGAGCGGCATATAACGATCTAGGTAGAATAACAGACTTATAAATAATAAAAAATCAATTGAAAATTAGTTAAATCACTAATATTTATTTTCTTAAAGAAAACACAAAGCCTTTCGGCATTTACGCCGTTATCAAGTGAACCATTTAAAAACATCAAAATTTTAAAAATATAAATTAAATATAATTACTTCAAAATATGCGATGGTGATTGTGAAAATATGATCCAAAAATGCTTTCTGCTTCTGTTCTGTCTATTTTTTGATTTGTTGAAATTTAATATCGATATATTTTGTTTATTAATTTTGTTTTTTATATTAATTTTTTCTTCAATACTATTTTCCGGATTCTGTAAAAGTTGTGTACTGGTGGAATTTTAAATTTTTCATTAACAGTTTGATTTTAATCGATAAGTGAAATTTTCTAATGAATATTGGAAAAAGTGTTCTCTGTATAGCTTACGTGTGAAAAGCAAAAAAGTTACACAACAACTATTTCGTATTTATGACAACTTATTTCTCGAATAATCCTTTAAAATATTACAATTGTTTACTACGAATGTTACACGACGTATAAGCTCCGTCAGTTCTAGATATTACGCAATATAAATAAATAAATATATATACACACAATTATTCATTATTGTATTCTTAAAGGATATATATATATATATGCATACATATATAAAATTCTTATTATTATGATTTATCCCTGAATGCTGCTTTACTGTTATCGATTTCCGTATGGAAGATGCGATACCAAGTTAGTACATCGAATTGCCCGGAAGACCCATATAAACTGATGCTGATTGCAGTAGTGGACGCACTATGACTAGTTGATATCTATGTATATCGTATGTGAGAATACGACTTTACATTATTTTGATGAAAAATCTTTATGCTAGAAAAAGCATCCAAGGATTAGATCCAATTCTTTGTAAAACGTATATATTCAAACATAATTTTTATTTACACACATATATATATATATATATGTATATAGTAACTATTGGGTATAAAAATGTGTATATATATATATATATAATAAAAATGCGTGTATATGAATACATATATACTGACACACAAAGAACACATATATAATATCATATACACACAAACACAATCTATGCATATGTAAACATTCGAGACACATGTGATAACGTTACGAAGATAGAATTCTGTAACGGACGTTGCGTCTGAAAAAACGTTGAGTAGGATATATTTTACATAGTGAAAAATTGTTGTTATACGCTATATAGAAGATATTAATGAAACGGAAACTAGCAACGGTTTCAAGGAAAAACAACTATAGCAAGTAACTAAAACAAAGCCGATAGTGTAGCAGGGGGTGAAGATTGAATAATAGCAGTTCCGAAGTTTGAAATGTAAAATGGAACAACATATTAGAATTGTGTGATTGCTTCTTGTCATCTTATTCGATCGGTTTCATTTAGATACCACATACATACATACATCATACATACATATATATATATATATATATATATATATATATATATAGCAAAATTTTGTAAGACTAATATAAGGCATTTTGTAATGTCAGGTTCCCAAAGTAGTGCCGAGATGAAAGCTAATATTTTCTCTTCAGCCTGTTTTGTTAAAGATTAACCTTTACTCTTCGTCGATACTTAGTCATAACCCGTTTAACCCTTTTCATACACACACATATATATATATGTGTGCGTATGTACTATAGAATTTTTCTTTTCATCGTCACCATCATAGTAATAATTTTTCTTTTCTTCAACATTTTTCCGTTACACGATTTTCTTCTATTTTCCAAACAGTCGAAGTTGCGAGTTGAAAATTTTTAAACGCCAAGGCACGGATCGGGAAAACGATTAGACACAATTCCGTCAGTCGGTTGCTAGTTTGAAAAATAAGCTCCGATTTTCCCGAAAATATTTTTCAAGCCTCTCTTCAGACCTCGCCGTTTCCTGTAATTTTTTATCTCGGTTACTGCTTGTGGTGGTACACTATTATCTTTACTGTGGTCGAAACGTACGGCTATTTAAAGTTTCGAGGAGTTTTTGAAAGCTGCTAAAATTTTTTGGTACGTACAATCTTCTTCTGCGCGCGCGTGTTTTATGTATTATTTTTGGGAGCAGATTGGTTGGGTTATCGGATAGAACGCTCGCCGATGGCAGTTAATTAAGAGCTGGCGTTATTTTATTTTCATTTTTTTTTGTTCATTTTTATCGCCTTATTTTTTATTTTTTATTCTATTTTTTATCTTCTACGATTTATTTTATTTCTTTTTTTACACAATTTTATATATAATCATTTCGTCTGATATATATATATATATATATAAAGTTGTTTAAATTAACTGGAAAAAAGTTTTACGTTTAATTTTAATATTAATACCGGTGTTAGACAAGATTGCGTCTTGAAACGCGCATTGCTTTACGACTGTACTGCATGTAGATGACAATAAATTTAGCGCGGTATTAACATTAAAGTTTGTCTTAGACGGTCGTCTCAATAATGATGAGAGATTCGAGGAAAAATTGAACGCGCTAGAGGTTATACGACAGATCCTCACTACGAGACGATTGCTCATGTGTACGTATAATGTGAAAGATTTACAAGATATTCTTCCACGTTTTAACTTCATTCACGAAAGACACGGACCGAAAATTACCGTAAATAAAATTCTATCAGAACGTTCAAGTTGGTGAAAAAATTATCGAAACACCTAATTATTTATCATTTTACCGCGTAAATACGGATGAAATAAATTACATATCCGTTACGATAGTTGATCAAAATGAAAAATTGGTCGATTTTAGAGATGAGAGTATAAGTATAATACTACTATTTAAGCCCGTATAACCATGTTTTCTAATGAAGGATTTTTAAAACTCGAAAATAAAGTATCATCGAATCTCGAATAAAAATACAAAACCAATAGTAAACATTTATAGCGAGTAATAAAAACGACTTTGACAACTACTATTATCGAATAGGAGCTAATACTGGTATAAATTGACTCCGTGAAAAAATAAATTATTAAAATGGACGATTACGTAACCGTTGGAAAAAAGTTAAAAGAGAAATACGAACAACTCCGTGCAGGAGAAATCAGTAAACAAATAAAACCCGAGGAGGAGTGCAAGAACATTGTTAAACCTCTGAGAGCGGTACATAGTCAACTAGCCAATGAATTACCATCCATAATAACCCGAGATAAATCTATCGCTCCATTAGCTGTTGGTTCGTTCGAAAAAAGTATAGAACCTCGTGAAATACCAAAAATATACTCAACAGCAGCGTCAGCTATAGAACCCTCTATCGAAATACCGCAGGAATTTGTACAAACATTAGGTCCGGTAGCCTCCAAATACATGAAAAACTACTTGTCGAAAAATGTAAAGACAGATTCCACTTTTGGTATACGTATAGAGGATGAGACTATGTACTAGGGTAATTCACCGATAATTATAGAGAACGATAATATAAAGTTACTAAATACCGACTACTAGTACGAAGGTTCGCGAGGTTTATGGGAGTTATTAACATTGGAAAAAACTAAATATTACAACGAAAAAGACTTGGAAGTATACGAAGAACTTTTGTTAAAAACTAGTTCGTATAAGCAAAAAATGAACCGAATAATTCGCGCTTAAAAAGTAGTATAGAACATAAATATAACGTCATAATTAAGCCGATTTTAATTAAACATAATATTCTAAAAAACGTCGAAAAAACTGATGCAGGATTACAAAAAATCGATATAAATAACCCTGTAGAATATACTGGAACAATATCGACGAATTGTTAGACAGATTGTGTATATTATACGGTGAAGTAAAAGCCGTTAATAATAACCCTTTAATAATTAACGAAATTATAAACATTTTACAAGAATTTAAATTACTAACAAAAAAGACGAGAAAAAATCGTGCAAATGCTACCCGTAAAAAAAGGGCTCTACAGAAGATTGTGGAAACTACCGCGCAATATCATTGATTATTCATGTCAGTAAAATACTACTATATGTATTACAAAACCGGCTTAAATACTATCTCCTACCACAAATTTCGGAAGAACAAGCTGGGTTTGTACCAAGGCACACGTGAACAGCTATTAAATATAAGAAAAATTATAGAAAAATGCAACGAATATAACATTCCGAGACTGCTTTGTTTTTTAGATAACCAGAAAGCTTTTGACAACATCAAGTGGACGAAAATGTGGCAAATATTACTAGAAATGGGAACACCGAAGCATTTAATTTATTTAATTCAATAATTGTACTTAAATAATAAAGGTTTTATTAAACTGGAGAACGAAAAATCGAAAGAGTTTTCAGCAAGAAAGGGAGAGTACAACAAGATTGCTGTATTTCACCGATTCTATCCAACATCTACGGGGAACGGATTGTAATAAAAACAATGGAAGGATAATAAGGAGGGATATCTATCGGAGAGAAAAAATTACAAATATTAGATTTACAGACGACACTGTATTACTGGCCAGCACAAAGAAAGAAATGTTTGAATAACTATCAAGAATAGATGTGGTCAGTAAACAGGCAGGCTTAATACTGAATAAATATAAATTTTCAATGCTTATCATTGACAAAGAAAACAGAATACAACAAACACTGACTCCGCTGCGAGATATTGAAATTAAAGATAAATTAATTTATTTGGGTGCGTGCATATTCGAAAATGGTGGATCAGAAGAAGAAATAAGGAGACGGTTAGCTCTTGCAAATGTCGGGATTGGTAAACTCAATTGTATATGGAAAAATCATAAGATCTCTAAAACAACAAAACTGTTACCCTTAAAGCGTTAATTTTCTCCATAGCGACATATGGCTTACAAACCTGGACGATTAAAAAATCGACGAGGAAGAAGCTGGAAGGTTTTGAAATGAAGTGATACAGAAAAATTTTAAGGATCCCATGGATGGCGCACAGAACAAATGATTCTGATTTAAAAGAACTGAAAATCGAACCCACTGAGCAATTAGATCCATTGAAAGACACACACTAGGCTTCTTTGGTCATGTAATACAAGCAAATGGCCTGGAGAAAACAATTTTGCAAGGAAAGGTTAATTGAGAAAGGAGACAAGATAGACCGATGAGCATTTACATTGATCAGATCAGATCAGACATACAGCAAATCATGAATCTAGCGCAATATCGATATAAATGGCGACGTCTTGTAACTTGCACTTATTCTAGCGATGTGCAGGTGTCGGAAGGTGAAATTTGAAGGCGTTACAAATGAATAATATATACACACTGTATATATATTATATATGTAATACAACTATATATTCACATATCACTCATTGAGACTATTCAATTTTATTCACTTCCCTAAAAATTTCGTCATGAATAAATCGTTTTGAGACGTCTATCCTGTTCTGTGCGCCATCCATGGGATCCTTAAAATTTTTCTGTATCACTTCATTTCAAAAGCTTCCAGCTTCTTCCTCGTCGATTTTTTAATCGTCCAGGTTTGTAAGCCATATGTCGCTATGGAGAAAATTAACGCTTTAAGGGTAACAGTTTTGTTGTTTTAGAGATCTTATGATTTTTCCATATACAATTGAGTTTACCAATCCCGACATTTGCAAGAGCTAACCGTCTCCTTATTTCTTCTTCTGATCCACCATTTTCGAATATGCACGCACCCAAATAAATTAATTTATCTTTAATTTCAATATCTCGCAGCGGAGTCAGTGTTTGTTGTATTCTGTTTTCTTTGTCAATGATAAGCATTGAACATTTATATTTATTCAGTATTAAGCCTGCCTGTTTACTGACCACATCTATTCTTGATAGTTATTCAAACATATCTTTCTTTGTGCTGGCCAGTAATACAGTGTCGTCTGTAAATCTAATATTTGTAATTTTTTTCTCTCCGATAGATATCCCTCCTTGCTATCCTTCCATTGTTTTTCTTACAATCCGTTCCCCGTACATGTTGGATAGAATCGGTGAAATACAGCAATCTTGTTGTACTCTCCCTTTCTTGCTGAAAACTCTTTTGATTTTTCGTTCTCCAGTTTAATAAAAACTTTATTATTTAAGTACAATTATTGAATTAAATAAATTAGATGCTTCGGTGTTCCCATTTCTAGTAATATTTGCCACATTTTCGTCCACTTGATGTTGTCAAAAGCTTTCTGGTTATCTAAAAAACAAAGCAGTCTCGGAATGTTATATTCGTTGCATTTTTCTATTATTTTTCTTATATTTAATAGCTGTTCACGTGTGCCTGTACGTGGTACAAACCCAGCTTGTTCTTCCGAAATTTGTGGTAGGAGATAGTATTTAAGCCGGTTTTGTAATACATATAGTAGTATTTTACTGACATGAATAATCAATGATATTGTGCGGTAGTTTCCACAATCTTCTGTAGAGCCGTTTTTTTACGGGTTGCATTTGCACGATTTTTTCTCGTCTTTTTTGTTTGTAATTTAAATTCTTGTAAAATGTTTATAATTTCGTTAATTATTAAAGGGTTATTATTAACGGCTTTTACTTCACCGTATAATATACACAATCTGTCTAACAATTCGTCGATATTGTTCCAGTATACGTATTCTACAGGCTTATTTATATCGATTTTTTGTAATCCTGCATCAGTTTTTTCGACGTTTTTTAGAATATTATGTTTAATTAAAATCGGCTTAATTATGTCGTTATATTTATGTTCTATACTACTTTTTAAGCGCGAATTATTCGGTTCATTTTTTTGCTTATACGAACTAGTTTTTAACAAAAGTTCTTTGTATACTTCCAAGTCTTTTTCTTTGTAATATTTAGTTTTTTCCAATAACTCGCATAATCCTCGCGAACCTTCGTACTAGTAGTCGGTATTTAGTAACTTTATATTATCGTTCTCTATAATTATCGGTGAATTACCCATGTACATAGTCTTATCCCTCTATACGTATACCAAAAGGGAATCTGTCTTTATATTTTTCGACAAGTAGTTTTTCATGTATTTGGAGGCTGCCGGACCTAATGTTTGTACAAATTCCTGCGGTATTTCGATAGAGGGTTCTATAGCTGACGCTGCTGTTGAGTATATTTTTGGTATTTCACGACGTTCTATACTTTTTTCGAACGAACCAACAGCTAATGGAGCGATAGATTTATCTCGGGTTATTATGGATGGTAATTCATTGGCTAGTTGAGTATGTACCGCTCTCAGAGGTTTAACAATGTTCTTGCACTCCTCCTCGGGTTTTATTTGTTTACTGATTTCTCCTGCACGGAGTTGTTCGTATTTCTCTTTTAACTTTTTTCCAACGGTTACGTAATCGTCCATTTTAATAATTTATTTTTTCACGGAGTCAATTTATACCAGTATTAGCTCCTATTCGATAATAGTAGTTGTCAAAGTCGTTTTTTTATTACTCGCTATAAATGTTTACTATTGGTTTTGTATTTTTATTCGAGATTCGATGACACTTTATTTTCGAGTTTTAAAAATCCTTCATTGGAAAACATGGTTATACGGGCTTAAATAGTAATATTATACTTATACTCTCATCTCTAAAATCGACCAATTTTTCATTTTGATCAACTATCGTAACGGATATGTAATTCATTTCATCCGTATTTGCGCGGTAAAATGATAAATAATTAGGTGTTTCGATAATTTTTTCACCAACTTGAACGTTTAGCAGAAATTCGTACAACGTGTTATCGTTTAAATTTACGTCAGTTATATTACATTTTATCAAATTACATCTAATTTTAATGTTATTTATAGTAAAGATATCTATACGGTCGTCTGAATAATGCGTTTGTCCCGGTACGAGTCTACGTTTACTAAACCCAAGTACACGTCCTATCGAGTTCGCAATAGTGAAATCTATAATCCATTCCGATGTATGTATGACTATTATATATCTATGTCTATATATTTACATATATATAAAGTAATATGATCATTATTAAAATTCCCTATGGTGACATTTTATTTTTGCCATTTGTATATTTCTCATTTTCCTATTTTTCAGTAAGCTGTTTATATAAACAATACACATACACACATAAGGACATATTTCGTGCGTAGTATGTGTATATACGTATAAATATTTATATATATATATATATATATATATATATATATATATATATATATATGCTGTTTTTTTCCAGCCTATTATAAAATATTTTCAGATGCGATAAAATGTCATTTCGATATATACATTATATATATATATATATATATATATATATATGTTTTTTTTAAATCACTCAATATTGTTTATAGGCCGAAGTATTCTTTAGGGAAATAGCAATATTCTATTGTTTTCCTATCTATAGGTTTTGATTGTTTTCTTTCTCATGTAAATTGTCAATGAATGGGGAATTTTTCTCTCATTCGTTTATCGACCCTTTATATAATATATAGTATATGTATATTACGTACATTGGTTTACGACAGAATTTGATTTTAAACTCACACACGCACGCACAGATACGTTAACATATATATATATATATGCATAATTTTTCGTGTGGAACCACTTTTAGGGAGAATAATTTAAGTGGTCGAATTTATAATTAGATAATCGATGTACACAGGATATTTATATATATTTACGTTGCATATGGCACAACTTGTTTGACGAATAATTCGGGGCCAAAATTTAAAAATATAGTCGTACGTTAATAAAGTCGTTACTTTTTTTACGAGGAATTATATTTTATGGGATATCAAGTAATCTCATTTTCAGCCTAACTGCAAAATTCATAGGACCGTATATATATATATATATATATATATATATATATATATGCAAGGAGGAGGCTAAATCCAAAATACATGGGTTGATTTTTCCGTCAATTTATATTTAGTCAATACTCTTCAATTGCGTTTCCCACATGAAACGCATATAAAGTAACGATTTTATGTTTGATCTAGATGGAAGTAATTTGAATCCATTTAATGTGAAATTATAGTCGATTGATTAAAATTGGTTTGAATACGTTGGGTAAATGGATCCACATAATATTAATGGTTCTTGAATAAATTTTTAATAAAGGTAAAGTTTTATCGATGCGGGAGTTGTTAATCCCATCTGCCTAAAGATCGACAGAGGACCAGTCCCAAACGACGCATTATGAGAATGTTATTGCTTTCTTCGGCTTGTTCATCTATCGACCAATTGAACTAATAGCCGAGATGACAACAGACATTTGCGCCGGTTAATGATTTTCGTCTTGGACGGAATTTCAATGCAGGATTGTGCGAATAGAACGTTCAAGCATTATCGCCATACTGCGAGGTCCGTACTGAAAGACACAGGTTTCTAGCGATTCTGAAAAACTTGTATATTTTACTTGTTTGGAAATTAAAATAGAAAATTACCAAAATAAATGCGTATTACAAACTTAAATGTAAAAATGTAAAACGCGTATATTTGGCATTATATTAAAAGTTATAATAATATTTAATAAATGTACCGGAACAAATGCCCTTTCCATTTATGAAAGTAACTAATAATATAAACTGGTACATAATAAATATACAAGATGAAAATAGTATCGATGGAAATACAAACTTAAGTTTCGTTCGTACCGACGATCAAAATGATATATACATATATATATTATATATATATATATATATATATATATATATATATATATATATATATATATATATATATATATACATGTAAAAATACCTAACTAATAAAAACTGATTTATATCTTACACAGTTGCAACAAACTGAGATGCTTGTCAATATGTAGGAAGTTATATTTATAGGATATAAAAAATATTTACAAAATACAACATTGTAATCGCAGTAAGTAATAATACACCACTACTAACACCTATTAATGAAAATAACACGATAGAAATGTGATACGAAATTCGGGAGTGTTTATAAATTAAATCGTAATGATCTTGAAAAAATTTGTATAGATGGAAAGAAAGAAAGAATTTATTTATGGCAGATTACAACAATATGATAGACCGTTAGTGGTAAACAGCAAACTTCACATATTACACTCAGTAGATACGAGTGCGTACTCAGCGTGTGACCAATACATATATTCTGTTGACAGCTGTTTCCAACCTCGATGAACAGATTTTAACAATTTTTAAAGGCCAAATTGCTAAATCCTTCTTTATATTTCAAAGTATACTTGGCCTGATATGGAAAGACTGATTCCACGCGTCTAGAATTTTCTGGCTATAATATTTTGCGTTGTCTTCTCCCTGCGTTATCGGCAAATAAATTTGGGTAGCCCCTGCACGGCTTAACTCATCGTGGCCTATTATCACTCGATGACTTGGAATCCAGACGAAAGTGATGCCGGTGTTACGTTCACTTAATTCTAGAACATTGTGCAATATTTGGTTCACCATTGCCATAGTAATATTTCTCGCTTCAATGCACTGTAATAAGCTGAGTCAGTTAAGTTATATTAATAATATTAACCGAAACTATAATATTTTTCATATAGAAAGAAAAAATTAAAAGACGAATAAAAATTAGATATTTGGATATGAAAATAATTTATTAACCGTTATTAACGTTTAATGCGTAATTTAATAATAATAGAAAAAAAACATTTAATGATGAATTAGTTTTAAAGACTATCTTATAAATATATTTAGTCTGTAGTATTTAGAGTTTAAGATTGTGAGTTATTATAATGATGCCCATTGATAAGCATCTCAGTTTAGAAATATTTTTTTATATACAATTTTCGTTTTATTACGAATAATTTATTTTAATATTCATCTTGTTGTTGGTTAAGTTATTCGTAGTTTAAAAGTGGTGTAATTAAAGAAAAGATTTGTTATTATAATTACATAATCCTTAGTGATTTTTATTAATAACTTTATTGTTGCTTTCTTATAAAATGTATATATATATATATATATATATATATATATATATATATATATATATATGCCGACGGACATGGGCACATTGAGTAAGGCGGCTTTCCGTCTAATCGCCGCTTGGATTGGTGACCGCCGGCTCAGTGTGTTGTATGTTGTTGGTATCTCCTAATTTTCCTGGCCCGCGGAGATTAGGCTATTTTCTCCCCAATTTATTGATTGGGGAGACCTACGTCCAGCAGTGGACCGATATAGGTTAAAAAATAATAATAAAAAAAAATATATATATACTTTTCAATGCCATCAGGTTCGAAAAATTTCAACACTCTTTTCTAAATTATTGGTATTGTTCTTTGGTGTGGTTGGATGTTTAACTGTTGCTTGAATTGAGGCATTTGTTCTGCGGCTGGTCCATGGAATTCTTAACATTCTTCTTTACGCTGTCATTTCCATTGACCTAAGTCTTCTTTGGTATGATTTATTTAATGTCCATCATTCGCAGTCATACTGAGCAATGGGAAATATGATTGTTTTTACCAGGTATCAGCTCGATTTCGTATACCCCTTTCTTTCCATATTCTTATTAATTTGTTTATCGCTGCTTTTGCTACATCCGGCGATTTATTTCCTTATTGTATCTTTCCTTATTAGACAAATATGTTCCAAGATATACAACATGATGTTTGCGTTCTATATCTGGTATTTAGCTAAAGTTTCGAGGTAACTGTTAGGCTCTATCTATAACCGTGGAGGAACATTTTTTTTCTATTTAACACTTCAAACCAGCCTCTTCGCTGACAGTTTCGACTAACTACAGCAGTTCCGCCATTTTCGCCTCTGTATTGTATTATCCACATATCGTAAATTTATTAGTTTATACCACCCCACTGATACACCACAATACCATTTTTTCACGACCATCTTTACTATTGATTCATACGTTAAATAGGAGTGACGAGAGTACGCATCCTCGTCTTACTCCTTTTCGAGTTTGGGAGCTTACCCGACAGTTCGTTTTCCATGCGTACATATGCTTCATTATTAATATCTGTTGAATTATTCTTATAATTTGTTCAGCTATTCCTGTGTCTTTTAATATTCGCCGCATAACATTCCACCAGTATCGAATGCTTTCGCGTAATATAGGAAATCCAACATACCTACTAGCTGTATAATGATTATAAGTTGATTTATCGTCCCTTTTTTGGGCATAAAACCGGCCTGTTCTGGATATATTTCCGGTATTAAAAAATTGGATTATATAAAGCATAACTTTACTTGCATGTGGTATTAATTATATGGTGAGCGGAATTTTCCTTTTACAGATCGGCATTCTGATTTATATATTATTATTATTATTACATTAAATTAACGTGCCATGTACAGCAGCCAAGGCTAGAGGCACGATAGGAAAAGAGAATTAGATTGAGGAATAGAGACGGGATTGATGGAGGAAGATAATTAGGTTCGACAATGAAACATGATCATCTTTGAAGAGGAGATGGAGCGAAGGAGGAAGATTAAGAGACGTTCGAAGCGAGGAGTATGAGGGACAATCGACTAGAATATGGGAAACGGAGAGGACAACGTTACAACCGGGACACACAGGAGCCAAAGTTCTGTTAATATGAATGAGTAAGATGCGTATGTCCCAAGCGTAATCTGGTGATAACCACATCATCTCTACGGTTTGAAAGCGAAGGTATCCAAGGATCAACCGAATATTTGATTTACCGCAACTTGTTGGTTTGTAGCGTTAGCTGCCACTCCTTCTGACATAATGAAAAAAGCCCATTTATGAACTTCTTAAGGTCACGCGCTGGAACTGGAACATTCGGAACCGGCAAGAACACAGCAGCTTCCCTGGCCGCTTTATCAGCCAGTTCGTTCCCATGAATACCGGCGTGAGCGGGAATCCACAGGAACGTCACCTTCTGACTCAGCCCTGCCAGTACCATTTCCGTCACTTTCTTGGATATATATATCAGTTAATTTTTTTTGGTTAGTGCTTCTACAAAAAATTATATATAAAACATGTTAAATTACATTAAGAAAATTCTTGCGGCAAATGTAGAAAACTGAGGTAAAAATATTTCTCTACTATGTTCTCTCAAATGTATACATAATATATATATATATATATATATATATATATATATATATATATATATATATAAGATTTATTGTGCTTTTTATGCCTCATTAACATCGTGTTACGACTGAAACTAGTTTCTATAAAATTAAAATTGAATGTATTCTATGAACGAAATTAAGGAAGTGTTAGAGCTAAAGATTAATTACAATGGTTTTTTTAAACAATTCGGAATAAAGTTCAACTTTTACAGTCGGTGAAATAAATGGTGACAATGAATGCGGTATCAAAACGATCAATCTATTAAATCTAGTCGTTTGCTAAGTAAATTCTCACAAGTTTAGACCTTTCGATTTATTCTTAATAATAATAACAATAATAATAGCAGCGATAATAATATGCGATAAAACTTGTTTATTACGAACTTTGTAAATTTAACAGTGTAGTCGGTTTCACAACGGTAATCCCGTTATGCAAAAGTTTACAGTATTCGTTGACAAGCTACACGAAATTTAACGGGGTTGGTCTTATTCTATTGAAGTGTATGTATAATTCGTTTTCTATACCACTCCTCGTCGTGGACATAATTAGTGTTGCAATATTTTTTTTAAGGCTTTGAAAATAAACCTAAACGCAGATTTTCGAATTTTCGCAATTCCTTTACGACCTTTTGTCCGAAATGGAAGATTCATATATCGAGTAAAAGCTCTTAAAGTTTAATTTAAAAAAGGTTATGTACGTTAGTTATATAGCTTTAATAGAAAATTTAGCTATAGGCGCGAGAATTAGAAAACATTTAAGAAAATATGAGTTCCGTCGATCTTTGAACTTTTCTAAAGCTGGTACTTTATGTAGGATGGGATTGAGATAAAGTTCATACAAAAGATAATGTATAGTAGAATAAAAAAGGTTATTTCGCTCGACGCTTAAAAATAATTAGGAAAGCGGCTTTAAAGCTCGTTTAATAGATTTAAATAGGAATTTTGAAAATTGGAAAAGTCTTCAAAATTTTTGATTTCTTCACGCCACTTGAACTGAAATCTGAACATCGTTAGAAAGGTTTCGATCCGCTTTTTAAAAAATGTTATGTACGATAGCATTGTGAGATTAATATCAACGAAGCTATAAGTGCCGGAAAAGCGAAGAATATTAAAAATCCGACATCTATCAAAATTTGGACTTCCCTACAACCGGTCCGATACATCGTACAGGGAGGGTGTAAAGTTCGGGCGAATGGCAATGGTTGGTAGTAATGTTACGTCGTTTCAAAGGAAATAGTCTGACTTGATTTCCTCAGAGAAGGCGATTTTCTGCTAAATCGCATCTAAAGTAGCGAAACGGACGTTGGAAATTGGCGAAAATTTTGCGCTTTTCCCCGGCTCCTCCATATAATAGTTTAAGTTTTGGCCGTTCTAACTCCTTTACTGTTCTATATAGAGAATCGGTATATATAATTAAAATTTTCCGCTATAGGATGAGGTAAAAAAAAGTCGAATACCTTTAGACCGGAAGAATAAAGACGGTTATTAAACAAAAAAAGTTGAAAAAAGGGATGATTTGCAAAAATTTCAACCCCTTTAAAACTCGACTTTTTCCTAGACCTTGGCAATAGGAAGAGGGGTGATATTTATGACGGAAAATGTTTGTTAGGACATTTAGAAAATTCTCTCGGGACAGATTTTCGATTTAGGCCTCGTTTTTTTTTTTACAACGTCCTAAGTAAAAAAAGTCCGATTTTTTAGCGATTTTCAACCTTTAAATAGTGCGGGGGCTTGAACACAGGGGTAAGTATATATACGCGTTAAAATCTCCGTAAGCGACAAATGTCATAACACTTTACTCGGAAAATCACGCTGGTTTCAACCCCCATTTGTGGCATAAGGTATGATGGATTTTAAGGGTAGTTTTATACTAGATTTGTAGCGATAATTCGATCGAACATTTTTTATTAAAAACTTTCTTCGATCCGACGTATGTGGCAAACTGTTGATCGTACATATAAATAAAATATGAGGAATATTTTTCGTGGAATGCATGTACTGAAATTTAGTACATCGAGGAGCATTTAATGATATTCTACAACAGCGGTTTTGCATTACCTGAAGTTTTTTGTAAGTACTAACGGACGCTGAACACCAGACCGGACAAGCGTAAACTAGGTCTTATTATGGTAGTGTAAATTAATTTCTGATTTACTGAAGAAAGATGAGAAAGGTAATTGAAAATTGGTGCAAGTATTCGAATGACTTTTTTCGCATCACCGATAGATTTATTAATGTGTGTGTTAATATAATATATCGTCAATTCCCTAGCAGAATTGTGACCTGCAAATTTTAATTATTTCTGCCGAAACAACGTGAGTATCATCCGTACATTGAGCATCATTGATACTTAAGTATGTGGATGAAGTGTGAAGAGCGTTGGTTATCTTAGCCACTCTTTTATTTATGTTATGATAATTTCATATACGTGAGCCATTTTTTCAAATAAACATGACAACGGATTCTTTCATAATTCCCTGTGACCATTCCCTGAGAGATTGTACCCGTGCGCACTGAAAACGTCACATGGTCACTAGCAAATTTTTAATTTCTTCAACATTTTCCTGCACGAATCCGTCTGATGAGTCATGTGGTAGTTTACAGTAATGTTTTTAATATGTTCTATTACACTAGGAAAAAACTTATTTATTAATTTATCCTACATATATATATAATATCATCATCATCGTCGTATTTCTTTGTTATCGAACGTCGTGACTAGCTATTATACGTTTATTTTTACGTACAAAATTAACTAGCATACTATTTATATGCGACGCAGATGCGCGCGCATATGATGTTATACGAAATATATGGAATGGGGTGCCACTTCGAATCCCCGACCGTCTAGTTGATAGTCGATCACTCAAGCAACTGCGCCACCGCGACATTATATATATATATATATATATATATGTGTATATATATCAGGGTTATACAGTTTAACACCCCTGCTCTTACAATAATACTAACTGGTCATCTATACAAACATCTAAAACGGAATAAATTATGGAGGTAAATATAAGTTAATGAAATATCCAGAATGTATAATGATAATAGAAATAAATAAAATACTAATAAAAACTGTCAAATAATGCTAAACCTGACAGAAGGGATAAAATGTATCTCCCAATTTGTCTGACCAGCACGGGAGATTAGGCCAAATTTTCCCCTGATATGACTGTACGGAAAAAAAAAGGCCGTAACTGCCAAGGCCATAATGGGCGACCGATTAAGACCTTCGCACTCCACCCGCCTACTAAATATATAAATATGGAGTGCATAACCGGATGTAACAAAAATAATATTGGATATAACAAATATATTACTGGTTGCAACAAAAATATGAATGGATGTAACAAACATACAATCGAATGTAAAGATATCCCAGGAGGTGTCAAGCATAATAGTAAAAGTACAAAACGTACGGAAAGTGGCAAATTAAAATTCAGCGTCGCTACATACAACGTAAGAACACTCTCTACAGAGGACAAGTTAGAAGAACTGGAAAGTGAACTAAAAGAAATAAAATGGGACATACTAGGGTTAAGCGAGATGAGAAAAATTGGAAATGGAGCTTTGAAATTAAAATAGGGTAATGTACTGTACTATTCTGGATTACCTAACACATGCGGAAATGGTGTCGGATTTATGGTCAATAGAAGGATGCATTTTTAATATAATTAAAATGGAATTTATTATCTTAAATTATCCACAATCAGATTAATGACAATTTAAAGAATAATTAACGTAAACGTAAAATATATATTTATAAAAAAATCTCCCTTTCTAACACGTCTCTGAAGTAAGTTAAAAACTTTCAGTTTGAAATAAATAAATAAATAAATAAAATAAAATAAATTAATTAAACTTTATCGTGATTATTAATAGCCTAAATTGTATTTGTGCGAGTAATTTTATGTTTTATTCATTTTTACACGATTACGAGCGACAGTTATTATACAATACTTTTCCTAATGTAATTTTCTAAGTTCAAAATTGGGTTTATTAACTAATAATTAGCGTGACTATATAAAATCTATCGTATATAGCGATAAAACCGCGACAAAAAATTCAAACCAAACCCAAAAACGTCAATAGGAACATTTCATTTTTTACAAATTTGATTTTTTTCGGGATAAATCGCGAACGATTAGAAATTGTCTATGCGAAAGTTAAGCGGTATTGAAATACTCATCCAGAAAATGGGTGTTTAAGGGTTTAGGGGTTTTGGGCTGTTTTTTAAGGGTCATATGATAGATAGGGGTTCGAGTTTACGTTCGACGGAAGTAGACGTCGAGATCTATCATTAATTGAATAATGTACATTTTATCTAGATTAACTTGTAATAAGAAATCGCGAATTTAAAATTTCTTTTTCGATTTTTAAAAATTCAATGAGCGATTTTTGGTCAGCTTTCTACAATGCTTTTAACATAGGCAATGTTATTTACATATCTATCTATCTACTTATCTATCTATATATATATATTCAATGTATATATATATATATATATATATATATATATATATATATATATATATATATATATATATACATATATATATATATATATATATATATATATATATATATATATATATATATATATATATTCAATCTGAGTATTATCTATACACAACTGTTAGCCAGTGAATCTATCACACACGTCGGGCATATACCTTATTGATTCTTCACGTGCCCATTATGCATACTATGTTACCGCCGAATTTATTGCGCACGTTGTAAACGTTCTTAAACGATTTTGTTTAGGCTGATCTGATTTTCTATCGTAACTGTATCGTAGAGATGCGAAAAACCGCGTAAAAATATTTGAATCCAATTTTAAATGGGCACACCTTTTGGATTTTTTTTCTCGACTATCGATTTTTTCGCGATAAGTCGCGAACAGTTTGAAAATATGTTTTATACAAAAGTTGTGCAGTGTTTTTAAATACGCATAAAACACGTCATATTCACGTTTCGAAAGTGAGATAGAGAAGGTGGTCGAATTTGAAGCCAAATGAAAACTGACGTGAAGAGATGTAGCATTTTGTTTATAACATTTATTCTGAAGTTCAATTTTGGATTTTAAAAACGCTCATCGAATTTATTATATAGGTCAGTATCGAAATACCTTTAAACTTATTTTATTAGTGATGATTGCTTTTAGCCGTAAACGGGCTATCCTATTTTTTTAAAGATTTTTCATGTAATATGTTTCGATACTTCTTTAATGTTTCAACATATTTCAATTTCATAAGAAGGAAGGTTTATCGGAGTTTCACTACATGGTGATCATAAGCATCCCTTGTTGAAAATATACGCAAAAGAAATATTAATTTGAGCCCGATAACATTTTAAAAGAAAACTAAGCAATCTAATTTTCGATTAACCGAAAACGAGTTCTCGGTTTTGGCTAATCACGTCGACGTTGATCTGATGAATGAGGTCGTAGATAAAACTGAAACTGGTCTGATTAAACATCGTTCGAGGCTTATTCAAAATACAAGGTAGGAAAACTAAGCAGTCGCGGTCCTTTATTCTTTATCGAGAGCTCATGAACAACGATACTCCGTGAATCTTAAGGTTGAAGAACTGCGTGAAAAAAGTTTTAGTCGTTGTCAGCTATATGCCCATTCTTGCAAATTTTTTGTAAAAAAAACCACTAACGCATGTTAAAAGAGCTAATTGTACATAAATATACGACTTGCGCTTTATGCAGC
The DNA here is from genome assembly GCA_032883995.1 of Coronaproctus castanopsis. NCBI lineage: Eukaryota > Metazoa > Arthropoda > Insecta > Hemiptera > Monophlebidae > Coronaproctus > Coronaproctus castanopsis. The sequence goes on from CM065052.1 coordinate 51,784,450, forward strand.
GACGGACATCCTGCATGTGTTGTGTATTTGAAATATGCAAAAAAAATAAGAACTGAATAGCCCATTGGAAATAATCCATAGCACCAAAAGTCTTAAGTGTACCAGCACTTTTCTGTTAATAATGTTGTACTGATTTTTCTGCACTTCCAAATAACATCAGAATCATTTCAGGCCGTCATACCGCGATTGCACTAATATAAAAAACAAAACAACAGATTCAGATGTTTCTGCGAGGTTTTATGCAGGAAATTCAAAAGAGGAACTACGGTCCTGGATGTAATCCTCTTCATTCACGCGTCTAAAAAATATGTTTAATGTGGGGTGAGCCAGACAAGACGGATGGTTTTGTTGTTTTTTGAATAATTTAAAAACTACGGAAAAAATTTTTTGAATGAAATTTTATTTAAAACTAAGAAAACGAGAGATTTTTACCTACACATTTTCGAAGACTTTTTCGAGCATAGGTCGCAGAATTTATGTAATTTCTTCAGAAATCCGAATTTTCAGGTTTCTCGTGTACGTGTTTCGTAAACGCGACTCTAAAGGTATCCCCACAAAAAAAAAAACGCGTACGAATTTTTTCGAAACTTCCTTCGCACTCGTTATATATTCACGCCGAAAATAACGTTCCACGCAGAACGCGCAGTCAGTTTTCTCTGGGTCGTCCTATACATCTATTGACCAGGTAGAGACAATGTTCAACAGATTGAAAGAAACTATACGAATCTTGGAATATTAACCGAATGATAAAATGTTATAATTCGCTCAATTGTTACAAATTTTCTCGGGGGGGTCGATCATCCGAGAAGTAAACTTCGTAAATTCGCTGTAATTTTCTAGTACGCAGTCATTTGAAATACCGTGAATTCGAATATAGTCACTATTTCACTGAAACAAAAATTCGAATAATTTCATCAGTCTATTACTGGGGGCCTAACCATAAAATTACGCGGGCACAATCTAATCACTTTTTCAGCTCGTTAGGTAAACTTAGACCTATTCTAGGCGGAAATTCCGTAGATATATACATATATTTTTTTCTTTGTTAACAATTCGTAAGAACGAGAACTGTATCAATGTGTTTCCAAGTCAAAATTCGTTGTATTTTCTAATAGTTAACCGTCGGATAGGAATCAAATACCGGATTTACACGGCTTCTTCATTAGTAAGAACACGTCGGGACTTATTAATGAAACATACATTCGATTCATCATCAAATCATTCCCAATTAATTATATAATTGATTACAAAAAGATGACTGAAGAATTGCGCAATAACAAAACTGACTGGTATCGAACTGAAATCGTATCCTTGCGAAGAGATAACGGTGAACGAGTATGCGGAAACTTTTATAAGGCGGGAGTTGAGTCTTAAATCACGAGCTTCCCTTCACTAGTGATCGGTTCCATAATTTAGCATATTCATACGACACTGCGGGAGAATTTTCTATTCTCTCGTACCGACTTATCGATTATATTCGTCGCCAAATTAGAGATAATCTCCGTTCATATTTTTGTCTGCTAGTACTACGAAGCGATATTTACGAGTCGTTGCTCTACGCAACAGACCTCCTAGACCGAATAAATCGTCCAGACGAATCTATAGATATGTCTTTCTATCTTTAAAACTTCTTCGAAAATAACTGCTTGTATAACTCACGATTACGCGCTATATACATACGTAAAGAGGTGATAAAGTACCTATCGGTGTATCATCTTTGACCGTTGTTATATTTCTTATACAATAATAGCCTCGAGATTTATTGCGCGGAATTTATTGAGACGATACGCTGAGCAACTTTTCTTTACCATCCATTACACTTTAAATACATGCACACACACACATATATATAAAACATATATATATATATATATATATATATATAAAGAAGGTGAGATCAAGAGAGAGACAATGATAAAGACAAGGGTGAAAGGATTTCGGCAGTTAATCGCAAAAGTTTTCGTATCATTTCTTGTTCGCTTTCTAAACTTTGAGTTTGTCTTTCTTGCTGGCGAGTAGAACTTTCTAAATCGATTTCTCGGTACATCTGGTTGTTGTTGTTGTTGCTTATCATAAGTTTAATTCTCGCAAAATACTTCCTGTGAAATCGACGTGCACAACAAAGACACGCGTAAGATGTTATACATAAATGAGTTTTCGGATAAACGTAAATAATAAATCTTTATAGCTTTATTACTTCCGGCGGATTCAGTTGATCCCTTTACCCTACTTAATATTGATAATAACGAATAATCTTGCAAGTAGCGACGCATATTCCCATATATGGTGTTTTTCTCTTCCACAACCTGATTACGTATTCTCTGCGGAGTAACCGTTAAATATATCGTTATTACGTACGTATCAACAGAAGATGTCGAATAGCGTAAGCAAAATACAGCATTTAACGAGAACAGAATTATACGACGAGGAAAATTTTTAGGGGCCACGAGTTGAAGTTGAAGCACGACTGTTTGGTTGACCGTTGAGCGCTTCAGCAATTATGACACTGCAGTATGTTTATACAGAGTGACCCAGAGAAGACGGACGATTTTACTTTTCAAACAGCGCAGTTAGTAGCACTGCTACAACACCAGCCGCGTGCTCCGAGTTTAGTGTACACATGCGCGAGAGAGTTTCAGTTATTATGGCAACCTATAAAGAGGAGTGTGCACTTTGTGTGGAATTATTTTCGGCGTGAATCCATTACGACAATGCAAAGAGGACAATTTACACGGCGTAAACCTGTACCATCTGGCAATTCAGTTTTAACTTTCGAGAGACTGCAACGGATAAAATACGTCCTGGGTAAAAAAAACAACAACAAAAAAACGGTGCATACCCCACAAACTTTGATCAAATTCGGGCAGCAATCATTCGGAGTCCCGGACGCTCTGCTCGTCGTCATGCTTACATACCGTGCATAACAAAAGCTGTTTGTGAAACGATGGTGAAAAAATCTAAGACAAGAGATCGATTTAAAGAACCTTTTGATAAAGATCATTTTCAGCTATCCAGATTTGTAAACAAAAAGAACTGCCGCTACTGGTGCGAATCTAATCCGAATTCAATCGAACAGAAACCGCCACACAGCGAACGAGTAACTGTCTAGGCTGGAGTGCATGCTTTACTTTGTCACTACGCACTCTATGGAGATGATAAACTCGTTTTTGCTTCCCTCACTTCGTCGTCATCTGGGCCGTGCATGGTTTCAACAAGATGGTGCGACGTGTCACTGTTCGGTAGAAATGCTCGCAGTACTGAAAGCAGTGTTTGGTAACCGCATAATGTCTCATCACACAGATTTCGCTTGGCCGCCGCGCTCGCCAGATTTTATCGCTTCAGATTTTTTTTTGTGTGGGGAAAACCTTAAGAGCCGCATTTACGAAAATTCAGCTGTGCTCGAAAAAGTCTTCCAAAAATGTTGTAAAAAGGCTGAATGAATGTATTGCTAATGCCGGTCATCTGAACGATATTATGTTCCACAAATTGATTGTAAACTAATCTCTCCTTTTCCTAGTTTTAAATAAAATTTCACCTAAAAATTTTAGTGGAGTAGTTTTTGAGTTATGAGTTATTCATAAAACAAAACTGCCCGTCTTCTCTGGGTCACCCTATATATATATATATATATGTGTGTCCGCTTTATTCACGACGTTGTGTGTTTTACATATTTTACCAGTTTTTGTTATAGCTAATGTGTGTATGAGCTATGCGTTAAACTGAGTGGAACGTATAGCACATTTATTTGTTTAATTCATTTTATTTTGAATTAGCTCTTACGTGAACCGCATATATATATATAAATTTTACTTTTCTTCCCTCAGATTGTTTCCACCTTTATCCGATTATGAACTTTTACATACAATATTTCATTTACTTCGTTGGTATTGTGTTTTTAAGTACTCATTGTTTTGGTGTTTTACATTACTTAACAATTTTATTTCTTGATTTTTTTGTTAAGTTATTGATCCACACTAGTTGTATTATTATGTATTTATTTCTATATATATATATATACATATACACGCACACACATACATATATATATCATCATTTATCCACTCGCGTTCGAGTATGTACCATCTGTTTTGATGTGTCCTGAGGTGTGTATATACAAAAACATTTAACAATATGAAATATGCTCGACATATTGCTCGCACGACCTGAGTTCGAACTGTATGCGAGGAATTTTCATGGTAATAATGTCACCAGCCAACTCGGCCATCTGTCGAATTGGTTGGTAAATGAAAGATACTGACTCGTCAAAAATCGCAGTTTGTTTCGTTTCTTTATCGATCTTCGGATTGATGAGAATCGCTTCGACAAATCAACTTTCGAACGTATAATTGTCGTCCTCGAAAGTTGTTTAATAAAAAAAACGGACCAATTATGGTAAAACATCATTTCGTCGGGCATATTTTTCGAGATGCGTCGATATTAATTATCGAGGCGACTTCCCGTAATTTATTCCAACTAACTCGTTTCTAGTATTCTAGGACGTCATTTAATGGCGAAATTATTGTTAGGACTTTCGTAAAATTAAATTTTAATATAAATCTTTCCACCGACGTCGTTTTGAATTACGTTTCGTCGAAAGACATTTTCTTATCTTCTAGATGTCGCCTTCATTTTCATCCGATCGTATTTACGTCGCTTCAATTTATCGTCATCCATAATCAGGTCATTCGCATTGATTATTTCTCACTATGGATTATATTTATAATATGTTTTGTGTGCGGCTGCGTGAGTGTATATATATGTACATATTTGTGTATTTATATATGAAATAAAAATAGTTTAAATAAATATTTGTACATATTTGTGTATTTATATATGAAATGAAAATAGTTTAAATAAATATCGATATTGAGAAAATAATGTTTTTTTATTGGTTAGTTAAACGCTCTCAAATTAATATATATATATATATATATATATATATATATATATATATATATATATATATATATATATAATATAACAATCGGTTTATGATAGGCTAACGTGATAGTGCAAAATTTTGACTCCAACACGAACTTCATTCGTTTTTCTTATTCGTTTACGTGTCGTTACCTATGTTAGTCGCCTAGTTTTCGGTGGACTTTGGCTCCGAAATTCCGGATCCTATTAAAATTGTTAGTTCATCTATTCGTGATGTGTGTGTAAGAAAGCCAAAAAATGAATGGGAGTCAAAATATTGAAAAGAATAATGGAAAGATTTTATTTTCATCGAAATAAGACTAGCGCGGTGAGAAGAACGTATTTTCGAATTATTCGAAGACTCTAAGACTAGAATGTCATCTTTTAACGAAGAATTCAGTCAGAAGACGATTCTGAAGTTTCAATGTTTGAATCGACTAGCTATGAAGAACCCGATACCAGGCTAAGCTGTTAATCTCGACAAATTACAGTACGAATCGATTAAATTACTCAAATCTAATCGTGGTTTATAGCAGATTTTTTTTTTAATTCGGCGCTATTTTATACCGGTTGAAATCTACATTACCGAAGAAAGTTAATTCTACGGACTGTGGAAACTATCGTACAATGAGAAGATCTTTTTGAAAGTAAATTGTCGAGAAATTTACGAAAACTTCGACGAGAATGCCGGGAGCTCTAAATTTAAATTTCAGTATACAATACGCGCTCTGAACAAACTGACTCAGCGATGTCTTTACGTCAGGCATGAATCGGAAAATCTTTGATCAACGGCGTTCAACACGAGAAGTCGATGAAAATACTCGTCTGAAAATTTGGTACCGGTTGATACATCGGAAGATTTATAGACGATCTATATATCGAAATCAGATCGGTGTGTGACAACAAAAGTGAAAACGAAGAATTGGAAAAAATTCCTTTTGAACCCCATTTCGGACGAAAATTTTAATGCTCAAATATCATAGACTACCTTCTCGCCCATTTCACCGGGGCTATAACAATAGTTTGTTTAAACATAAACCGAAAGCGTCCAAACGTCTAACAGAACGTTTCTAATACAGAACAAAATTTGTACTATATAATTGTTGAAATTAATCTATCGGAAGTTTATAATAGGCTGTGTTTTCTATGTTTATGTGCATAGTTTTTAGTCATCTCGAAATCGTAATCTTCAATAGGACTGATGTTTAGTGTGAGATGAAGGCTGGATTTAGCCGGTATAATATATAATCCGTAAAATATAGGGTAGGTTAGTAATTTCACGCATAAATGAGATTCTTACTTATACAATATGCATCGGAGGTGCTTGTTTTGTATAGTTCGCAGTTGTTTATACGCTGAATTTGAAATAGAACACCATAGACGCGTCAGTTATTCCTCAATGTATAAAAGTTTTATAAAGAATCATCTTATTACGAGGGTTCAGGAATGTAAGGTAGATGAATTGCTTTATTCGCTTTAATATTAATACGAGATAAGGGTCGCCGAGTAAAATTTAGGCGGCCATCGAGGAAGACGATAGTCTTATAATACGTTTATTCGCTATGAGAATTCTGTTAGGTACTGTTGAATGCTTTGCCGCTGAAAAAGTTAGCTTTAGTTTTATTCGGATTAATGTTAATTTGCCAGTTCTTAAAATAGCGTTTTACGATTTAAACCTTTTCGAAGTTTATTAATAATTGCCCCGGGCCTGAATGAACTATAGAATAATGCGCAATATCGTTCGCAAATAAGCGGAGGAATTAGCTAAAGTTAATTTAGGAAAGTCGTATAACATACAATATATATATATATATACATACATATATATATATATATATATATATATATATATATATATAATTGTGTACATATCTTTAAACAATTCCAACAAATTTTATTCTTGTTTTTTCAGAAATGGAATTTCTGAAAGATATTTCGGAAATACGTCCAGTTTAGACAAATTAACCGAGTTTCGTCGACTTTTTTCTATTTTCTTTTTCTAACACTTCCGAACGAATTTGCGCGGAAAATCGTAAATTCGATTTCTGGCGGAATGTTAATGATATTAGTTAGCGACGATCGGTTAAAAAACCGCCACAACTTTTAAAAGTAGAATGGAATAGTTCGGTAATAAAATTTTAAACCAAAACACAACGACACGATAACTCTAACAACGATGACGTCAGCATCGTTTAAATGCAAAGGTAACATACACCTCCGCCACGCCCACTTCATCGCCATCACCAGCGAGTAATTCGATTAGAAGCGGAAGTTTAAATTGGAAAAGTTTATACTTCGCGTATCCTATGGTCTGAGATTCTTCATCGTGTAATTTCCTATGGAAATTTCTTTTACAGATACGTATATATATAAATATAAATATATATATATATATATATATATATATATATATATATATATATATATATATATATATATATAGACTGAATGCGGTCACAAGGATCGACGTTTGTAAACACTCGGTAAAGATGAATGAAAAAAAAAACCCGAATGGGAAATTCTTCTAAAACTCGTTCGTCTAATAAACGGAAGACGACGATTAGATCGGAATTAGATATAAAACGAATATAAAAATAAATGAAAAACGAGTCTTAGGGGTACGCCTATATACACCCGTCCCCATCTATCGGGGGAAACCCCGGCGTGATAATGCGAAGAAAAAAATATTAGATCCGGATAATTTCAATTTCACGGTTAATGGGTTTTACTTTTCGAACAAACGTAAGCTATTATTAATTATATCGGGGAATAGCTGTTAGGGATTATCTTTCGGATTAGGATCTAAGGGATGGAACAGCTAAATATAAAAACACCGAACTAATGCGAATTGTTCGTTTCTCGTTATGAATAAAACAAACAAAAAAAAAATTATCACCGGCCCTTATCTAATAACATACTCAGCGCGAATAGCACGATAGTCCATTAATGGCCGAAATTCCGTTTTACGTCTTCAGCACGACTACGAATTTACACACGTTACTTTGATCATCAGACGAAATGTAAATCTTTTCTGCGCAGTTTACACCCTCATTATAATATGAGTGTATGTTTTTCTTTTTTAAAGTCCATGTTTGTGAGCCAATATGAAAAAATCGGCAGAACGTACCGATTATATAGTTTTTCCTTAAAACATATTACTATTTCGCGTCCTTGTTTTTTAAAAATACTTTACTTAGTTTCCCCAAAGTTATACCCGTGCTAATGATATTTTGCGATGTGTACTTCTGTCTGCTTCATTTTTTTTCTCGTCAGTCTTAATTTTTTGTTCGAGATTTGATTGTGTCTACTACTACCGTATTATTTCAATTCGTATATTTTCTCCAGTATTGGTCATTTCTATGGTCTTACGCAATTCTTAGTCGAATGTACGTTTAATTCAGTATTATTTGGCGCTGGTGCTTATTAGTACTACATCATCTGCTCTAATATTAGATGATTTAAATATTCTCCGCGTCAATTCTTCTGCATAAAGCGCTACAATAATTCGCGTACGAATAGTCTTGTATAATAAATGTTTAAATTTAAATTGGCTTCTATAGTTTTTTTTACAAAATAATAATATTTTATATTATATATGTTGGTTTTTTCGTTATTTACATAATCATAGACAGTGTGTATTTTATTGCGCATATGTTTCTGGTTTTCTATTATTAAAAAAAGCAAGAAATTGTTAGTTGAACGAGAGATCATTTTATTACAAAAGGTCGATATTTATCAAATAGGAACGTTTCCAGTTATTCACGTCTCTGGTTGACCGAAGTTGCTAGGTTTTATTCTACTGCAATTCTGTTTCGAAGATTTTTATTTAATATGCTCGAAAAAAAACCCGAATTTACCTATCTTACATTTCTAATACAACTCTTCAAAAATACAATGACTACACACACGCATCCATAGACGGAGCAAAATACACAACAGGCGGCGAGAATTCACCAGCAGCTTGCTCTTACCAAATTGATAATATAATACACTCAATCCGACTAAGCGATGAATGCACTTCTCTGGATGCACAGTACATAAGATCAGCTGTACTTCCATGTCGAAAAGCGTTGGTTATAACAGACTCCCTCTCCTCTGTACAACTAATATGTTGTCGGGACAATAAAAATACCATAATATTAGAAATCCAACACAATCTACATACACTGCATAAGGGAGGAAGGGAAATCCGCTTTCTGTTGATCCCAAGTCACATTGGGATGCACGGTAGTGATAAAGTAGACCTTGAAGCTCGGTCTATGGTACTTTCACCAGACCAGAACACTCATTACCTCCATCCACATTAGTACACGTACTCATGAATAAGAGTAAACAGGAATGGACCACCGACTGGACCTCACAAACAACCTTCCTGAGGATCATAAAACCATAGAACCCTGGTGGCCTCCAGATGGCACAAGCAGAAAAGAATATAGTACCCTAAACCGTCTCGCGCGGGTCATGCAGCCGTATCGCACAATTATCTTTATACCAAAAGCGTTCCACCAACAAACTTATGCGCACATTTAACAGAACCAACAGTCATACACTTAAACTACAACTGCCAAACACTCACACCACACAGGCTAAAACACAAAATACGGGGCCCGATACACAAAATACTCTCAAACAACCCTCAATCAATAGGTAGTATTCTGGCTTTTGCAAGAGAAAGCGGACTCCTAGCATACATATAAACTAGACACACGTCTCCTTATGCTGTATAAACCCTGGTAGTTACAAACGGCATAATATGGAGATTTATACAATATTTAAAAAAAAAAAAAGATACAATAAATAACTAGTCTAAATGCACCTAATAAGTTTACAAATAAGCATACATGTACGTTTAAGTACACAAAAGGAAAACACACCGTCGTCCGTCGCGTATTGTTCGCCGAACGTAGTGACTAGTCATTGTACGTTTACTTTAAGGCGCAAAATAGATTAGCATTCAAGCTACTATTTATTCATGAAGCAGATGAGCGCTGACGTTGTACGGAGTGCGGTGCCGCTGCCTTCATCGTAGAGTTACGTAACGATGGAAAACTTTATCATAGTTATAGAATCACAGCCATCGTGTTCGAGCATTCTAGAGGAATTACCGCTACCGCGACATATGTTTGTATACGTTAAATTGTGCAATGTTACGTTCAGTTAAAATACGTCTACCGATGCGTGGTTTATTAACGCGAAATACAAATGGACGCGTTCGAAATATGGACTGATCGAAGATTGTTAAGGATATCGTGGACAGATCTTATCTTCAGCGAGAAGGTGTTAAAAGAACGGAACATAGACATGCTGACTACAATAGAGAATATTAGAAAGGAAATTGAAGTATATATGTCATCGAGCTGTTTACCAGTACAAGGAAAAATACTTGGAAAATCAACAAATGAAAGGAAAATATTGGAATATGCAACATTACACGCTGGGTTCAACAGAGTCGGGGAAGTGGTAGAGCTGCAGTCGGATTAAGAAAAATATGAAAAGACAAACACCCTCGACGTGCAACCGCCTTTGAAGGAGATGAAACTTAATGTTGATAATGATGACGATATATTAGAATGCAAACCGTATTTAAAAGTAACCCTTTTAACGCACTTCGATAACGCTAATTCGGATTAAAATAACGCAAAAATCTGGCATCCGTTATAAGCTGAAGAAAATGTTAAAGTTCTTATTAGATTTTGATTTGTATTTAATTAGCTTCTTCCGGAATCAATCGATTATTTTCTTCATAATTGAGTAAGAAACGCGAAACATTGAATACTAATATCCCCCGTTTTGGTGAATAAACTAAAAGAAATCCCTATTAAAACGTATTTATCAAGCGCTACTATTTTCCGCAGCAATATCGAAATGATACTTGTTTATTCAATTGCATAAAGAATTTCGATATTTACTTATAAAGTCGAAAAATAATATATATATATATATATGTGCGCGCGTGTAATTTAATTTTCTTCGCATTATTTTTAAACGATTTCTTAGTAAGTGAGTTAACGTACTGCAATAATTCTAGTTAACTATATTTCGTAGTTCAGAAAAGTCACTTTCGGTCGAATTTTTAACCAGTTATTTTATAATTAGAACGAATATTGTTGGTATTTTGTTAAAAATGTTACGAAATAATTTTTGTTTTTCGAACATTTATTTATCGATATTTTCGAAAATAGTCCTGTTATCTCGATGATCGATAATTATTTTTATTAGACAGTATCGATTGTTTAAAAAAAAAAAAAAATAACTGGAATAACTTTTCAAATTATTGATCGTATTTTTAGCGGATTACTTTATAGTTTGCATCTTAAAGTCGACATTATCGACGAACACGTAAAATATGTTTAGTAAACGACGAATCGACATTTACTTAGATCAAAAAATGAAGGATAAAATTTAACAAAATTAATTCGCGATCACGTTACTGATTTATTGAAAAACTGCGTTTTTTCCTTAATTTGTTTATTATTAAATTGTCTAAAAGAAAAAATTATATTTTATTAAATTAAAAATTGACAAACCTCCTTCTCATACGTTTAAGCCGTACGTACTGAAGAAAGTTTGTTTTTAAAGGTAATTTTTTAACGACAAAAAGATAAAGATAAAAATAGTTAATACCCGTATAATCGCAATGAAAAAAAAAGGAGATTAAGCTATCGTGATCACTTAAAAAGAATGGAGACGGAACGTTTAATAAGAAGAATTTTCGAATACAGAAAGATCTTGAGCAAATTAACGTCGCCAGAGAAGAAGACATTATAAATAGGAGCAGGTAAAGCAAAGTTAATAATTTCCAAGGCTTCGAAGAAAAAGTGAAGAAGAAAATTGTTAGTAAACGGACAGATGAAAGGAAGCAAAAGCACAGCGAAACAATGAAGAAATATTAAAGAAAAAGAAACCAATTGCCATCACGAAGATATTTTACCACGTGGTCGGTCACTGGTCAATTCGAAGAAAGAAGTTAATACTCAATTGGAACAAACCGCAGGGAACACGTTACCCGAGGAATTGTGATAATGGAGGATAATAGAAGTGTGACACGTATTAAGAAACAAACGAATATCAATATTAACAAATAAGAATATCGGTATAGACGTTCGAAAGAATTTGCAAAAAAAAACATACGTTTCGAGTGTGTTCAATTACAGTTGTGAAAATTGACGCTTAACAGGAAATAAATAAACAGATTGCGATGGACATGCGGATTCGGCGAAGAATAATGAAAACGTCTTGGAAAAAAATGAAAAAAAAAATTCTAGAAGGAATACGGGAAAAAAAGAAGTTTAATAAATCATATAGAAATGAGGAAAGTAAAACTGTTGCGATATGTCGATAATATAAGGAAAAATATAATAGAAGAAGTCCAAGAAGAAGGCAAAGAACACCTATAGTGAATAGTATATACGCTCGAATATAAATAAATCTCTTGAATTTCGGAGCTACCATCAGGAAATAATGGCTGCAGCGACAAGGAATTGCGTCTAGTTAATAAAACTTTTTTTTGTATCCACACTTTTAAAAGTATAAACGTACATTATTATCTAATTTAAAGCTAATAATATCGATCGCTATAATGACGATAGCGAAACGGCTTTAAGGCATAGACGAGTTAAAGCATTTTTAAAAACATCGCAAGTTCAAAATTTTGATCACGGCTACAGCCAATACCGTTCTAGATAGACGTATGAACGTTACGTCGTTTAAAAGGAAGTAATCTGAATTGATTTCCTCGAAGAAGGCGATTTTCTGCTAAATTGGATCTAAAGTAGAGAAACGGATGTTGGAAATTTGCGAAAATTTTGTACTTTTCCCCCAACACCCGATAATAGGTCAACTTCCGGTCGATGTAACTCCGCTACTATTCTATATAGAGACTCGGTATAATTAAAATTTTTCACTATAGCATAAGGTAAAAAAAAAGTTGAATATCTTTAGACGGTTTAGACGACTATTGAAAAAAAAAAGATGAAAAAAGGGATGATTTGCAAAAATTCCGACCCCTTTAAAACTCGACTTTTTTTCGAGGATTGGGGTGATAGATAGACGTTTACGGCGGAAAATGTTTGTTAGGGCATTTAGAAAATTTTTCGATTTAAGTCTAGGTTTTTTTTCTCTTAATTAAAAATGTTCAATTTTCGGCCGATTTTCAACCCTTAAATAGTTCGCGATTGAACACAGGGGGTAAGTATATATATATATATATATATATATATATATATATATATATATATATGCGTTAAAATATTTGTAAGCGACTTAAGTCAAATGCATGAATCTCTGACAGATATCATAATACTTTAGTAAAAAAATTACACCGGTTTGAATACGGCGGTATAAGGGATGATGGATTTTAAGGGTAGTTTTAGGTAACAATACGGAGGAACATTTTTTATTCAGAACTTTCTCGGATGTGATGTATATTCTTAATGTATCAAGCTTGTTAGAGAACATGGCAAATTGTTGCTAGTACACATTATATATATATATATATATATATATATATATATATATATATATATATGTATATAAATTTATCCGAATATTTAGATCGCTAATTATGCTGTAAATTCCACGTAAGCTATATCCTATTCATATTGGTGTTGTTATTTCCTATAACACGTTCAATAACATACGTATATATCCAGTCATATTTGGGTATATATATATGTGTGCGTACTGTTTCACACAACATTGGAAGAGTGAAGGTGATTAAGTTCATAATTGAGTAAAAGTAAAATACATGGGACGACTTTTTTATTCATTTTTCTTGTCTTACATATCTTCAGCGTCTTTCTCTCACATCAAGACCAACCGGATAGTTAAAATATGTAATTTCAACGGTGTTGTTTTTACGATATTGTTATTGCCTCCGTTGACAGTTGCGACACCTCGAAACGCTCGAGTAGTGAGGGTGTTTGGTCCCGTTCACGCGGATGGACAACTGATGACATTGGTAGGTCTCGGTAGCATTTTTGGCCACCGTCGAGCTAACCTCTGCGTTATTTACAAACATCGTTTACCGTTATTTAATATTGCGTGGAAAGCGACGGCAAACCGTGTTATGTACGAACTAATTAAATCGAAATAAACGCTTCTTCTTATCTATGATATTACCAGCTCTACGATCTTCCAAGAAGTCACGATTTTAAAATTCGTTTCAACTTTAAAAAATTTTCGATCGAAATTTAAAAATTCGCTCGAAATAATAATGAATCGAGAGCGGTTTTTGAAAATTTACTAATTGTTGTCCCTTCTTTTGACGATAGCTGTTCGTTGACATCGCAATTGGCTTACGTAAATAACGTAGGGAGTTGATCGGTCGTACGAAGTTGATACGTCTGTGTACTTTATAATTCGGTTCGGTTTATTTATTATTTCGTTGAATCATCTCCTACCACGAGATGGACGTCGTTTTAAAATACGATCTCACGTCTAGAATGAATTGTAATGTGTATAGTTCTAAAAACTAGTCGACGTCGTTTTCGACACTAGTTTATTTAGTAGTCATTCGAAGATTTATCGTTTTCCCTACTACTATTAATATACTATACGTGTATATGTGTATATATGTTGGGTGTATAAATTAAATCGACTGCGAGAGATATGCTGTGGAAGTTAGATAAGAGTTATTAATTCGTACAATGAAATGTCGGACCTTAAACTCGCGGGTCTGATGAGAGCGCCTCTAATTTTGAATTCTTAATGTCGGTCGGAAATTCGTGTAGAAATGAACGCATTCGTAAAAAGGGTTTACAGTTATCCTTTTGACGACGACCATAAGTTATTCACGAGGAAATATGTTCATGACAACTATAAATGCGTTCGATCAATTCGTCGCCAAACTCTTCCGTAAATACTCGACAATAAGAGGAAAGATTGATGTTTTGTGCTTTTTTTCCCCCTTTTTCAACGACTTATCATATTTATTTATTTATTTATTCATTAATTTTTTGTTTTTTGTATTACGTTCGCTGTTGTCAGAAATAAATTGTGTTTAAACCTTTTTTGTCCGGTAATTGTATAATAAGTATAAAGTACATAAATGATTACCGCTATTACCATCATTACCGTCATAACTATTATCGTTACTATTCTTATTATGAAATAAAATCCCCCTGGGACGCTCTCGGAAGATTATGGCACACTAAGAAGAAGAAGAAGAAGAAAGAATATATAAAATAAAGGTGCTAACGAATATAAAGTACGGTACAGATAAATATAATGAACATTATATATATGTATATATATATATATATATATCGGTGTATACGAAATAAATTAATAAGTACTTTAATTTCAGGTTTCTTTAAGAGCATTAGTCAATATGATAAAAAAAATATAGTTCCTAATCAACTACCTTATCGTATAACGTACATACTGTTTAATTAGAAATTTAAGAATACTTTTTTGCTAAAAAGTTTTCAAAATAAAATATTTCGGTTGTTAAGCCATTATCGATGAACGTAGAAATTAAAATATAAAAAGTGTAATTTAGATATACAATTTACAATAATTAGCGAAGTAAAAAAAAAAAAAAAAATTGTATTATCAAATGTTCTGGTTCGTTCCAGTCGGCGTATCTGAAGACTATTATTCAATAAATTGATCGCCGGTATATTTCTATGAGGCGCCAAGCAACTTTTATACTGCAGTTTGGTCGTCTTTAACATAAGGAATGAGAAGGTCACACGATGTAATGTGTAGTTTGAAATAATCCTATGGTGAATGTTGGAAAACGATATACTAATTTAAACAAACATATATTCGGGAAAATCCGAGTAGCATCGATTTTAACAGGCTTAGTAATAAAATTACATCGAGAAAATCAACCCATTACAGTAAACCGCGTCGATGCATCGGCTTATAAAATTTCGATAAATGTAGTAAATATTTTGAAAAGAAAATGACGAATTTTGAGGTAAATTCAGTAGTAAAAATAGTATAAAATCAATAAATTGTTCGAAAGAAATAAAATTTAATTACCTTACTTTTGCGTATGTCCCTGGGCACTGGATCTATATCCGCCTCGTCTTAATAACTTCAGGTTTAATCGTTTAAGCCATTTCCTCGCATTGTGCGTGAGATGCTTTATCTCGGCCCAGCCTCCATGTAGAGCCAGGGCACTCCGTTACAATATGATAGACAGACCGGCATTCCGCGTTACAGTCGCATTTCTGGATATTGGAAAGGCCCCTACAGCTTTAGCATTTTGCCTGTTCTTCCATGGCCGGTCCTTATTCATCGAGTCCGCTTTAGTCCGAGGTAGATCAAAACCAGGTGGTCTGAAGTTTGGCTGGTCAAACAGTTTTTATCATCTGGGTTGCCTCTGTCCCACTCCTGCTTCATCTGTTCAGGTAAAATTGTTCTTAATGAGCTCCTGTCCTATAGCGTGCGGAGATTTTCTTGATTTTAATCTTCGTGCTGCATTGAAGTCTCGATGGATTGGTAAAGTATTTCGATCATATTTACTCTATTCCTTCATTGCCGAGCATTTGAGGGTTAAAACCGGTACTATGCTACGGATGTCAGTTAAATTTCGAAAACTGTACTAAATAGTTTTAAGATCGATCTGGGTATACTATATAGAGCTGTGGGGCTGCGCAAAAATATCGAAAAAATACACTTTCTAAATAGGGTACCGATAGAACTGCAATCTACCTAGTACGGCTTAAACTTTACCATCCGTAATGGGGCTTAAACGTTATGTTCGTTGAGGATAAAATAAAAAGACAAGCATTCATTTGCCGCTATTTGACCAAATAACTTCGATGAAATACGCAGACTGTGTAGAAATATCACACTTTGTTCAACTATTATAAAGTTTAGAGCGAGTCACAAGCGCCTACCATCCACAAAAAACATCCTTCGACCGATTAAATTAATCGTTAAATGACCATTAAAGTCGGATTATGACGAAATATACGTGTAATGTTTTTTTTTTTTATTAAATAAGATTATTACTTATTTATTGAAATTTGAATACACCGTAAAAATTAGCGAACATTCTTAGTTAATTTAATCTTATTAATTTATTACGCATTACAATATATCCCGCCGAATGTATAAATTTATTGATTGGTAATATTTTTAATTATTGCCAGTTGTCTATTAAAGAACGAAATCAGATGTTTTTTGTTTTTTTTTATTAAAACTTTCCGTTGATGGAGGAATGTAATTAATTTTTCCGAAGCCGGTTAGCAATAACTTCAACTTTAAACGGGTATACAAAGTTCTATCATCTACATAGTATACAGATTATTTAGGAGCAGATTGCTTATTTTTCACTTTACGGGGGGGAAACTTTTCCGTAAATAACTTTTAAGATAAAACGATAAACAGGCGGCACCGGTATTATTATTATATTTTTAATTAATTTTTTATCGATATAATTCATTTTTTGATGATGTACATTATTTTCAATTAAACAAATAACATTTCTTTACAAAAAAAAAAAAAATGAATAATATATAGGCATTAAAATTAATCCTATAAA
Organism: Coronaproctus castanopsis; assembly: GCA_032883995.1. Lineage (NCBI taxonomy): Eukaryota > Metazoa > Arthropoda > Insecta > Hemiptera > Monophlebidae > Coronaproctus > Coronaproctus castanopsis. Next base: position 51,801,869 of record CM065052.1, read on the forward strand.
AAACCATTAAAATATAAATAAAACTAAAAGTAATATAAAAAATCAATTGAAAATTAGTTAAATCACTAATATTTATTTTCTTATAGAAAACACAAAGCTTTATTTACGCCATTATCGAGCGAAACATTTTTAAAAAATCATAATTTTAAAAATATAAATGAAATATAATTACTTAAAAATATTTGATGGTGACTGTGAAAATATACTCTAAAAATGCTGTTCCGCTTCTGTTCTGTCTATTTTTTGAATTGTTGAAATTTAACATCGATATATTTGTTTATTAATTTTGTTTTTTTATATTAATTTTTTTCTTCAATATTATTTTCCGGATTCTGTAAAAGTTGTATACTGGTGGAATTTTAAATTTTTCATTTACTGTTGCGATGCATGATGTCCAAAAGTAAAATATAAAATATAAAAATATACAAACACAAAATTTTTTAAAAAGTACAATTTTACAAATAAAATGAAAATAACTATTAAAAAATCTGATAACCTTTTGTGTTTTCTACAAGAAAATAAATATTAGTGATTTAACTAATTTTCAATTGATTTTTTATAAAAAATCACTACATTCGACATTATATAAAAAATTAAAATAAAAGTAATATGTAAAGTTAAGTAAAAAGTAATGATTATTTTTAATTTAAATAATAGCGTTTTTTTTGTTTTTTTTTTGTTACAAATCAACAAGAAGCGTTCGTTAAAATCATCTACAATAACACCGTATAGCGTGAAGGTTAAATATTGAATTTTATTCGAAATACAACGATGTAATCCTTTATTTATTAAAAAGATGTAAATATTAACAAATTAATTTCGTTTATCGTTTTTATTAAATAATAAAAGTTCATTAAAATGTTCGTTTTCGAGTAATGCGCAAACAGCCACTTAAACTGCGCATCGACTAGAGAGTGATATTTCAGAACTAGCGGTGATAACAACAATCTTCCGATAATTAAGTATTAGCTAGCGAAAACTGGACGGCTGGAGTTCATTGATATATCGAGGAAATGCAACGTGTTGGTAAATGTATGACTAAGTAATAAAATGTATACTCAATCGTAAACTTTTGTTAACTTTTTTTTATTTTTATAACTGCATATATTAAAAAATAGAATATACCGATAGCATTACTTCGGCGATACATATTGAACAAAATAAGCAAATTAAAAAATTATTTATATATTTATAAACACAGTCGACTCCAGTTTTTTTTTTATGAATTCTATTATTAACTTATATTCTTGTTCCGAGCAAATACCATCGCAAATAAATTGAATCGAATTATTATTACATCCGCGATGCTTGAGGATCAATATGCAAAGCAAATATATGTATGTAAAATAAAATAAAAATTAACCAAAGCAAAAATTTTACGCGCTAGTGCATCTACCATCTTAAAAACTATTTGATTTACATGGAAATCGATCGGTCAATTGTTTCACAGGTTCTCGTTGTTTCGGACGCTTATTCGATGCGTAAGCCTCACTCCGTTGTTAGTGTTAAAAGTAAATCAAAGACCATCTCACAGTCACCAGGTACATTCTTCGAACACGAGGGATTGCTGACGAAGCGATTTTTCGTGATTCGCGCTGATGCCAGTAAAATTACCTATTCAGATTTAAAGTTTCCTCGTCGTTAGAACGGACGTATTTTCATTCGCTCTGTCGTAGTTTCGATTATCATTTTTGAAAGTTAGCCATCGTAGATTTTATCGATCGTTATTCAGACGGTCGACGAACTCGTAAAGCTGAGGACGGAGGTCTCTGCAATGTACTAAAATGAGAACGATAAAAACCGGGTATTTATTTCTGAAAATCTTCATCGTCAAACTATTGCCGAGATAGGATTTTTCCATTCTAACTTCCTTAATTTCAATCGGTCAATATTTTCCTTAATAAATTCATTCAGTGGCGCAACCACAGGGGAATTAAGCCCCCGAGAAGAAAAGTATAAAATACTCAATATTTTCCTTAATAAATTCATTCAGTGGCGCAACCACGGGGGAATTAAGCCCCCGAGAAGAAAAGTATATTCGCAGCTAAAATGATAGTTGAAACAGAATATTTGAAAGAGTTATCACTAATAAAACCTCATCTTTAAGAGCGTGCAAAGCAGCCTAGATTGCAAAATGTACTGTTTGAAAATATTCGTTACATTCCGTCTGCTAATGAAAGTCCACCTAACTGTGTAACTGAAAGAAAAAAGGATGGCCGTTGGCTGGGCCGTTCGGCAATCTGACACAGGTCATAGTGAGGTTTTTGTTGTTAAAATTTTTTTAGGTGGGAGATGTTTTAGCCCATATTCCGGATACAAATCTTCTTTAGTCCGTTCCCGAGATATCCACGTTTTAAAAAATACGCAGCGTCCTGCTATAGAATCTCTTTAGTTTATTACTCACGGTAGTGCTAAAAAAAAAACAATAAAAAAATAGAATTAAAGCTTAGGCTCGTCATCTGTACACTATGTATAGAGGAAATTCGTTTTGCACGCGATCGATCGGAAGGCGCTAAACAGCAACGATCGTGTCTATCTGAAAGACGTTAGTTATTTTTCGAATGAAAAATGGCGTTCGTTAATTTTTCGAAAAGTTTAAAGTGAAAATGAAAACACTTTTCGACTTTTGCCTCTCGGAGGTTTTACTTCAGTGCGTGGTTGTCGACAAAGGTAATAACCGAAATCTTTAGATTCGACCCACATACAGAATATCTTCGGTCTATATAGAACGCAACTACTCGCCAGGCTGGTACGCGAGAACAACTCGTTCTATTCGGACGTTTGCCTTTCTTTAAACGTAATATTCTTTCGCCTAGACTTATGTTTCCGTAAAACACTCTTAAAGTTGCCCGTTTTACGCGAAGAAACTTTTCTTTAACTTGTAATTTATGGCATTTTCATCGAAAACTTTATTATATGTATTATTTCTCATATTTCTACGACGTAGCACGTTCTTTGCATACCTAACGACTTTCTATTTACATACACGCACACTGACGAATGCTAAAACTGACGCAGGATATAAGAATAAACAGACATCACGTATATCGTATATATATATATTATTTACAGCGGTAATGTCAACTTTGCATAACGTATGGTTAATAGTTTATCAGTTCATGACTTTCTATGCAAATCCAGGCTGCTCTTATAAAAATATTATATTAAATTGAAATACGTGATTCTAATTTTTCTACGGTAGATATTATTTTTCCGTTTCCTTCTACAGGGGGGGTTTAGGTCGATAATTCACCGAGTATAATTCAGCGTTCTTCTAATTTTGGTACCTTGTTATCTAATCTTGTTCGACTTGAAAACTTCTTCGAAGCTCTATTGTTACAATGATTTGATCGACTAATCTTGTTTCAACTATCCAAATACTTAAGCACCAACCTTGAGAATAGGTGTTAAAAAAAAAACAAAGAAAAATTAACTACGATCGAGAATAGAGCAGGGACAAATGGTGGCAAAAATTAAGGACGCGCTTGCTAGAACAAAAATCAAATTAAAACCTACGATTAGGAATTGAAAAATGCTTTTTTTTTGTTTTGCTATAAGATGACGAAGCTTTTGAGATGTACCCGTATAAACGGATATTAAAAAATTTCTCAAGTACGAATAAAGAAGTTCTTAATAAAGCGAATAAAAAGCATACAGAATTATTCATCTGTATTCAAGAGAGAGAAAGCTGCGATACTTACTCCGAGAGCACCTATGTACGAAATATTACGGAATATTATAGAAGACAAAATCGAAGAGCTCAGTGTGCCGTCGACGAAATTCACGACTAGTTTGGCTGTCTGTTCAATTAGTCCGGACTGCTGTGTCTCGAAAGAGATTGTAGCCGGTAGCCGGCCTTCGTAATGGAGATGCGGATGATCGATCTCACTTAGTCGCGAGGTAATTACTAGAAGGAGATGGAAAATTTATTTAACCGATCAATTTTCTTCGCGATAAATATAATTCATTTTGCGACGAACAAACACTTTAATGCTTATTCTTATTTCTCGAATTTTTATGTGTAATTAACGCACTTCTCGAATCGCATTGACACCTCACCGGTAAATATCGAACGAATTATAAAAGTTGACCTAAATTAAAAGGACTTGGTTGGTTTTTCCTGTCGCAAACATGTACACAAATGTGCGTAAATATACCCTTGTGTATATGTATATAATAATAATAATAATAATAATAATAATAATAATATACTTTTTGTACTAATTTTGGACGGATGCCTGTAAAAACGAAAAGAACAATGGGCAACATTTAGAAATTGGATACTTTCCACTCTTTCGTTGTTCTTTAGTTTTACTTTACCATTGCCGGACTAGAGCGAAGGTTTTTTCTAGACAATTTCGTTTCTTTTTCTAAAATCGGATTGGTCGATTTTTGTAATTTTTCCATTTCGTTCGATGAAGGAAAATCCTGTTTACATTCTGCGGAATAGACGGATTTTTGTAAGAAGATGCAATTTTCGTACGCTTGCCCGACCGATGTTATATAATTTTCTCGTTTGAAAACGTGTCCAAATCGAAATGGAAAGGATTAAGTGGTTTCCCCGATATCATATTCGGACACGGTCAATACTTGATCCGTTAACGAACCGAATTCAACGATAATTTTAAATCGACGATTCTTATATATTATTTCAATTTTGAGATAGTTCGAAAAATTAAATTTTATTTTAAATATGTACGATCGAATCGTGTAAATTAAGAAAATTGTTAAATTTTTTTAACGATTTTTTTTCAAATACGGGCATTTTTTTTCGTATGCAGCTAAACCGTTAGGTAGAGACGACGTCGTAAATATCATTTCTTAGACTATGAAGAAGTGTTATAATGAGGACTATGGTGATTGTTATTGAAGATGTTCTGAAGTATTAGAATCGGAACATGAGATACTAATAACGATGTTTCAACCGCTGATTCTGATGAAAGTAAGAATGATGGAGATCGTAGTACAACTCAAATTAATGAACAATCCTACTTTTATGGAAAAAATCGATACAGATGATCAGCCACGGAAAAATTCGTCCACCATAAAGAACTCGTAAACTTCACATCGTTACGAAAATTCCTATCCTAAATTCCGAAGCGAGAAATCTGGATGAGACTTCAGATCGTCGGATATTTCTATTTGTCAACTCGTATATAATAACTGGACAGTTGAAAAAAGTGTATTTGGAAAATAATTAGCCAAACAGTTAACACGAGTTCAAATGGAAAGACGTTTATGGTAAATTTACATATTCCACGGGAAATACGTACTACGATATATTCTGGGAATCCTTGGGAAAGAAGAGGAAAATTCGGACACTTTAATTTTATAAAATAGAAAAATATGTCGTTTGTGTCCATAAAAAAAAACCAACGAATTATGACGAAATATTTGTGCCTTCGGTACCTTAAACTTGTATGTCTACAACGTAGCCTATATGTAATAAACAGTGAACTTTAACAGTTGCTGACATCGTGATATAATATTTGACATTTTGTGATATTTTTAGCTTAATATACATTTATACAAATATTTATTTTACGAAAATTTTACTTATTGCGTAGTTAAAAATATTGCTCGCTTCGATAATAAAAATCTATTTGTATTTTTTTATTATTGCGTTTACAAGTATTTGCGTTTACTTATAATTACGTCGATTTTCAACAAAACTGATAGTAAACTGTTTAATTTGTTTACATCTCTGTATAGGTTTCAATTTTTTTTCGTAAATTGTACTCGATGGCAAAACCGCGAAAATGCAAGTAAAATTTTTAAGCGAGAAATTTTTTTCGATAATTTATCAAATCGATAAGTTGTATATTAGCGAAATTATTTATTATATATATATATATATATATATATATATATATATATAATTGAATTATAATTGAATCGAACGCGACTTAAAAGTCGATTAAAGTACAAAAATTAGTCACGCATGAATTTTTGCTGTTTAAGGAACAATCATTAGGCTCCATTTATATAAAACTAAAAATTGTTCGCACGAAATGACAATATGTCGTGCTGCTTCACGCATTCATAGAAACTGTAGTCGTACACAGACCCGGAACAATGTAAGAAGTGATTTAAATTAGATATGCGGTCGATATATTCTTTTGATCTCTGGTAGAAATCAATTCAGTCAAATTTCGTACGTCCGCAGGTGATGGAATGATGTTGTAAATATGTAGGTTAGCTGCGAGGCATCAATCAAGTAAGCCGTCACGGACCAATAACGACTACCGGTAGAAAGCCTCAGGCAGACGATTGCAGTGGTTAATAAGAGATAAATGGTCAGTCTGAGGAATTTTCTTCCTACTATTTGTCTCTAAAATCCTAAGCGGCAAAGTGCTGTTCGTAGTTTGCGTCGTTAGTTAAAAGCTAAGAGAAAAAAACCCCTAAAAAAGCACTGCTGCCTTTCAATGTCTTTATCTAACAGCGGCTAGGAGAGTAAACTCCGACAGAAAATCCGATGGAAAATAAACAGAAATCGCCAGCGACTTTCGTTTTTATAAGAAAACTAATACGATCGCGAACAATTTCGTACGAAACTTGTTTCATGAACCGATTGACAATCGTCGCATTGGTTATAGCTGAACCTTACGACCCCAGTGACAATTGGTGTCGGGAGGGTATAATTCAGCCTTGTAGTGCTAAATATGTTACCGAATGCGGAAAACGTCGTAAAAATATCAGACATCGTAAAAACAACATACTGTTCCGAGCAGCGGGTAATTGAATGATTCGGATGAGCGACATATTAAAATACACGGAATAAGATGGTATATGATAAAGGGAAAAAAATCAGTCGGTAATCAAGAGCATAGAAATACAATTGGTCAATTTTTTCAGTAACATTATACGACAGCGTGCCATTAGGCAGAATGAATAGATGCAAAAGAACAATATGTGAAACAACGGGATCGATGCAGAAAATTTGATTACTGTGTAGAGGACTCTTTTTGATCAACACGACGGTATTGATGATATATATATATATATATATAATACATATATATTACGAGGCCCCTAATGCGCACCTAATGGATGTATAGACTTCGTTGTTATTTGCTTAAGGTTCTGATATATGAATAATTTATATGTTCTATCTCTTTTACGTCTTCTTAGTATCTTTCTTCCTTCTTTGTCTCTTCACTACTATTTTTTAAAAAGAAATTTAATAAACAGAAAATTTGGAACAGGCGACGAATAATCATTTTTTTAGGTTAATCCGAAAATTTGGATAATTTTAGATATTCAAATCGTACTAACCTGATTTGTGATGTCTTCGAACGACCTGGTAATCGCTTCAGCTATCCGCCGTCACTTGCCGGTTTTCTTTTTAGTATCATTTACTGGCATCTCACTTTATTTCCTATATAATATACATAGCCCAGAAACTTGACTATCTTGTAAGATCTGGCACATCTCCCTCGTGAGCCCTGAAGGTAAAGTACCGATGATTCCCAGACTTTACTTCGCAAGTTACGCGTCATCTTCAAAGCAGAGCGAGAGCAAGTCTGAGTCTTCAGAATTTTGTCAACTTTCTGATTTTTCCTCGTGAGTCTTCAAGGCAGAGGTTTTATTAGCAGGAGTAGAAATAATGGCTACTACTTGTACTTTACCACTGTGTCATCTGTTACTGCATGATTCATTACTGATTTTCTAGGGTACTTATACCTAAATTTTGGAGAAAAATCGTCAAAAAGTGACGCTTGTTCTCCAGCCTTTTTTTTTTTTGTTGACCTCCGCTCTAGACCTTGACGATCCGTTCTCAGTATTTTCTTCTCACATAAAATAATTGAACTCTTCCTAATATAGCTATCTTTATTTTTTCGTGTGTCGGATTCTACCGTCCTCAGTTTGTTGAGTGATCAGCTCATGTGACGAAGTTCGCTGTCTATTTCTTTTTCCTATTCGCTGAACCGGATATCTAAACTTACAGGGTAACTGAAGCATGCGTAATTTTTTATTTTTACCCGGCTTCTAATCATAGTGGCATCTTAGTTGGAACTACTATTATTATTATTCTGCAACGATAGTTCACTCATCTTAAACCAGGTTTCGATAATCAATACGTATGTAACGTTTGTAACTACTACGCTAGCCAATTACATTATGACCTCCCGAATAAATAAATTAAATAAATTAAATATTTTCTCCGTTATAATATCGATATTAATATTAAATATTGTTCCTTATTTTTCTCTATTGCTAATTAACTTATATAGAGTTCGTATTGAGCGATTTTCCTGAGACGTATATAAGTATTATTATTTTTTTTTCAGACGAGTAAGAAGTAGGAAGTTGCGGTCGCGAATGCGTGCGAAAAATTGGTGATGCGAACGACAAAAAAAAAAATAAAAATATATATAAGAAAATTTGTACATTATACGTTAGTATGTGTAAGAGAATCGACAGAGATAGAAATCAATAAAAAACAAATCTTAGGCTTGAGCACAATATACAATGATGATTTGTAAAACGTCATATATAATAATAAATAATTTTTCCGTTTAAATATTGACTTCTTTATTACCGAGCGAATACAGGACAAACGTCGTTATTATATATATATATATATATATATATATATATATATATATATATATATATATATATATATATATATATGTAAATAGATGAAAGTTAATGGGGAGGTGAGGTATTGTGCACTTTGTTAATGTCAGATTACTCTATAGGGGGGGAGAAGCTGCTATCAAAAAATTACAGATAGAATGATTTCTACAGATATAAAACTGACGGTGAAGAAACTCTCCTAGACTTTTTCAAATTTTAGTAGCCATTTGCAGCAACTCCCTTTAAAGGTCCGTCCGTCCGGAAAATACTATAAGAAAATTCATCTATTTCACGTTTCCTTCTGACCCCAATTTTTCAGAATTATTTCTGGGTCCTAACGAACATAAAAATTAATTTTTAAAATGCTGCGTTTTTAACTATTCAAACATTAAGAGTATGTATATATATACATATATTTATATATATCATATATTACACTTTTATTTCAAAAATATTTTTGTTCAACTTCTGAAATTAAAAATGTACGACTACCATCTCCCTAACAATGTAAGTATACCACCGTTATATATATGCAACACACACACACACACACACATATATATATATATATATATATATAATTTTTTATATACAATTGCACATACGTATACAGGTATATATGAATACGCATATATATAATATATACATACATGTAGATGGGTTGTATTCATTATTATTATATATATATATATATACATACATGGAATATGTTTAACGTATGTTTACTGGAAAAGTACATAAAAAATTACGCAACCAAATTGATGTGAAGGGAATACGAAAACGTGAAGAACAATATATTATCAAGTAGGACATCCTAATTATAAAATGTGTATTGTTCTTGTATATATGCAGGCATGTGTGTATGTAATACATTACATCACTATATATATATATATACACATACATATACATATATATATATACATATACATATATATATATATATATATATATACATACACATATATATATACATATACACATATACATATACATATATTTATATATACATATACATATATATATACACACATATATATACGTATATATATATATATATATATATATATATATATGTATATATATATATATATATAATTCCCCAGGCTATCAGTATTACACCATGTATATTTCAAACTGTTTTCACCGGTACAATACCCTCGGGTTTTATTTAACGATAAAGTTAACCTAATAGTACGTACATTTTCTTATCCCATCAGGCGGATGACGATATAAGTTTTTAGTATAAGTACAAACTTTGAAGTTTTCTTTCTTAAATAAATGACGACATGTATACATACATACATATATATATATATATACATATATATAATGTGCAGTTTCAGTTTATATGTAAAGCGCATTTAAACCAATTTTACGACGTAGAACGAACGGTCTAAATGATTTGTCGATGAAATGTTTCTATTCAATACTGGTGACATTTTACAAATTTTGATTTTTGTGTCATTGGTTTGTTGGTTCTTATTAATTGTTTACGAATGATAAATTTTTCCTGCAGTTCGGAAGAATTTCTTACCCTATTTTTCATCTAAATTAACGTATACGGACCGAGTTTAGACGGTGTACTTGTTTTAAAAAATTTAAATGTGGTCAATTGTTTTCGTAAAAATTTGACAACGTAGCGGATAATTCTAATTTATTTGTAAACAGTAGAGAAATTTCGTCGTACAGAAGCTGTAAAAATCACGTAAACACACAAACACACACATACATAATTACCCCTAATACGGGGTGTATAAAATAAAAAAAAAAAAAATTAAATGATACAGTATGGAGAATAGAAGAACTATTAAAAAAAAATGCAATAAAATTAAATACAATTAGGAGATAATATTAGAAATAACGAATTTAAGAATTAAAAATAATTTATTTAATAACGTTCGGTGATGAATTATTTTCAAATCATACACAATATAATTTAATCCGTAATATGTGTAGAGCGGTAAATTGTAAGTTAATGTAAACTTGTGTCTGTGTATGCGAGTAGTAATTTTGAAACCTGATTAAGTCAATGAACTCTACTATATATCTATATATAATAATAATAATAATTTGTTTTTTACTCTATTCGTCATGTGTGGTATGTGGGTCATATTCAAATTTGTAATTTCTGTTATATACAAATACGCGCAAGTTAACTTTATTCTTAATTCGCATTTTTCGGATCGTTTTAATAATTTTCTACCTTAGAAAAACATTATTATTATTACGATACTAATTTCATTCGATATTATTATAATTATTATAATTTTATTTTTTTAAATATTATGTAACTACCAGGGTTATTACAGCACAAGGAGACATGTGTCTAGTTTATATGTATGCTAGGAGTCCGCTTTATCTGGAAAAAGTCAGAATTTTACCTATTGATTGAGGGTTGTTTGTGAGAATTTTGTGTATCGGGCCCTCGGGCTCTGTATTTTGTGTATTAACCTGTGTGGTGTGAGTGTTTGACAGTTGTAGATGACGTGTGTGACTGTTGGTTCTGTGAAATGTCCATATAGGGGCAGTTTGTTTTTGGACGGCTTTTGGTATATAGATAATTGTGTGATACGGATGTATGATCCGCGCGTAGACGGTTTAAGGTACTATATTCTTTCTGCTTGTGCCATCTGGAGGCCAACAAGGTTCTATGGTTTTATGCTCCTCAGGAAGGTTGTTTGTGCGGTCCAGTCGATAGTCCATTTCTGTTTACTGTTGTTCATGAGTACGTGTGCTAATGTTGGTGGAGGTGGTGAGTATTCTGGTACTGGCAAAAGTACCATAGACAGCTTCAAGGTTTACCTTATCACTACCGTAAATCCCAATGTGACTTGGGATCCACAGTAGGCGGAATTTCCCATCCTTCCTTATGCAGTGCGATGTGCAACTTATTAACGTTATTATTATTATACAAGTTATGATTATTCTTATACGTTGAAAATTTACGAAATTCTAAGCTAGTCACTTTAATTACCGTTTGTACGTACCGATATAAATACGGATATAAAAATTCTTATAATTCAAGTTTTTCTATACCGTCGACCATCGTTTTGATGATAAAGATTTTCTCTTTAAAATTGTTAACATTTTCGTCGGCGAACTGACTACATCAGTTTGGAACTGAATACGCTATAGGGGGTCGTTATTCGTTAGAATTTAGTATATTTCTTGCGTTTGATTTTTTTTTTTTATTAATAGTATTTTATTATTATCTATGAAAAATTATATCATTAGTTAATTATAATTTAAAAATAACGTAATTGTCGGATAGGCTTGTTTGATTTTTTAACAATTAGCGATTTTTACTATATAGTAATTACTATTTTTTTTGTTTAAATTAATAGTATCCAACGATAATCAAAATTAATTATTAACGGTAACGAAAATTATTTGTGTAAAATAAATATAACAGTCGCGACCTATCTATCCTATAACACACGCAATTCTATAAACTAAAATCGGAGATATAACTTATAAATATTTACACTCTGAATACTAAAGGCCGAATATACTTATAAAATGGAATCGAAAATTAATTTACTACAGTCGTCAATTCTCCCTCCTTTTTCATCCTGCGCATTACTTGTTTATTGGTGACTTTATCTATCCGTGGTATTTTTTATATTCTTCTGTACAACCGCATTTCGAAAGCTTGTAATCAGTTTATCGATGCTACATTTAATGTGCAAGTTTCCACCCCCGTACAGTAGTACCGGAAGCACATAGCATTTAGTTATTTATGTGTATATATATATATATATATATATATATATATATATATATATATATATATATAAAGTTTATCTAATGTTATCTGGCTATATAGTTATAATTTACACTATGTATTAACTTATTATCAAATTTCGTAGAAACCCAATTAAAAATTAAAAAAACAGAAAAATGTTTTCGATTTTTTTTTTCTAAATAAACTGTTGCGCATTTGAAAAGTATTAAAAATTGTTTCGAATACAGTCACTACGATGGCTGTCGATGAATATAAACTGGATAAAAATATTAAATAAACGAATGAAAATAAGAATAATTCAGAAAAATAAATTTTATTTGATTTCCGCCGTTAAAATAAGAGACGAATTAAAAAATGACAAAAATAAAACTGGTCCACATAAATGGCAGCGACGAAAGAAATCAAATAATTACCTTACTTTGAAGTGAAACGACAACACCGCGTAAGTAAATAGACGTGCAATAGGGACAATAGAATAATATTTTTATAAAAACACTAGTTTTATTACAGTCATCAATTCTCTTTCCTTTTTCATCCTGCACATTACTTCTTTATTGGTAACTTTCCACTTTGTTATTAAGATTGCTAGAAAGCTGAATTATCATAATTCTCCGGATAACGTCATTTTCTTTATGTCCCTGTTACATCGCGTTGTATTTGTTCGATATATTTCATTGTTGGTCTTCTTGATTTTTTTCCTTCTACGATACCTTCAAGTATTTCGGTTAAATGTTCATCCATTTTGCATTTTCCCTTTTCCCTTTTCCTTTTTTTTTCAGTTTTCCTAATAAACTTTTCACGGATTAATCTAAATACTTTTTTTTTGTTATTAATTTTCTCGGTTCACGACGAAATTATTTTCATTCTTCTCCAATACCGATCAGTACTATGCAGTAGTAGATGACGCAGTGCTAAGTGACAAGTAGTAGATATCGTTTCTACTGCTAATAAACCTCGAAGCCTCTGCCGTGAAGACTCACGAGGAAAAATCGGAAAGTTGACAAAATTCCGAACACTCGGACTTGCTACTTTAAAGATGACGCGTAAAGAAAAAAAAGCTTCCGAATTAAAGTCTGGGAATCATCGACTTTTTATAATATTGTGTATTTAATTTTTTTTTTCTTTTTTTTTATATATTTTTATAAATCGTACGTATTTTTATATTTTAGTTTTTTTATGTCCGTTGGATACTGGCTTCCGAAAAGCTTTGTATTCGTTTATTTTTAAATACCTTTTTTTTTGTTATTTAAACAGGAAATATTCTCTTTAAATTTCGCTATTAGTTATAGACTACAAATTGGAATATTTAAAGCTCGCGTTATTAACGATTAAAATGTAGGTAGAAAAATTGATACATCAAACAAATCACGAATTAAATCAGCCTAATCGATAGTTTATTTTAGTATAAGAAAAAATTTTAAACCGTTCGGTAAATATATATAAGTATATTAAATATAAAATTATTCAATTAGGATTTAATTACAATTTAAACTTTTATTTTTTTTTAATTCTTATAATTATCGAAATGATATAAAACGTCTTCCTCTCGAATAAATATCCTCGTTTGTCCGGGTTAATAATAAATAAAATGGCGTCGGTAATCAACCGACTCTGTAGGAGGCATATTTCACGTTTGTTTTTGTTTTTTTACTATTATCGTTAAGGCACTTAACAGAAAGGTAGGAGGAAGAAATCGAAACTCAGCCCTACATTAATAGGAATTGACTTAAAATTTTTTGAAACAACAGGATAAGGATAGGTTAGAGAAGATAGGTTTCGCGCGTTCTCAGGATGTGTAGTACCGGGTATGTACTCCAAATGATAAACTACACCGGGAGGGGGTATGACTGTATCGCAATGCGGGAAGGATAGTGAAGAATTCCACCATCCTAACTGGGTATCTAGGAGAGGGTTGTTGTTGTTAAAAGCTGGATGGCGAATCGAACTATTAGGAGAAGATGCGTGCCAGTATGTCGACCTTCAGGCGACGTCTTTGTCGACCGTGTTATTAGGACGATGTTTTGGGCGCCCAGCCAAATCCAATAATTGAGACCGCTTATCGCAGTATGCGCGCTCTCTGTTGTACGCGATTCGAATCGATTCCCCAAAAATTAAAGGCGGTTGGTTTTGTATTTAAACCCATAGTTATAGTAAGGACAGTCATATAACAACGACGACAACCACTAGAACACCGTGATAATAGCGACAATAATAACAATAATAATAATGAAAAATTTCATAATAATAGTAATAATAGAGTAATAATATTAACTGTAACAGTGATATCCAGTTATAAAGTATTAACAGGGTATCAATAATTTTTCTGTCTCTATACAGTACCACTGTTGCGATCGACATTTTTATATGTACTTTAATCCTGGTAACGATGATAATAAAACTGATACATATAACATGATTATCTTTAATTTCTTTTGTGTGTGTGTGTTTTCCAAGCATAAAAACAAAAAAAAGCACATATCGTGTTTTATCGAACATCTATATTCATATATATATATATACATATGTATGAGCTTACAAGGAGTAAATCAGAGACGACTTTATGGGCCATTATTTAACTTTATTCCTATGTATTATTATTTTTTCTCAATAACGCGAAATAATAAAAATGACAAGTTATAAATATATACATCCTCGCTAGGGCAAGCCTAGTGTTTTTAGAAAAATATTATTCTATTGTCCCTATTGCACGTATATTTACTTACGCGGTGTTGTCGTTTCACTTCAAAGTAAGGTAACTATTTCATTTCTTTCGTCGCTGCCACTTATGTGGACCAGTTTTATATTTGACATTTTTTAATTCGTCTTTTATTTTAACGGCGGAATTCAAATGAAATTTACTTTTCTGAATTATTCTTATTTTCATTCGTTTATTTAATATTTTTATCCAGTTTATATTCATCGACAGCCATCGTAATAACTGTATTCGAAACAATTTTTAATATTTTTCAAATGCGCAATAATTAATTTAGAAAAAAAAATCGAAAACATTTTTCTGTTTTGATTTTTAATTGGGTTTCTACGAAAGTTGATAATAAGTTAATGTAAATTGTA
This sequence comes from Coronaproctus castanopsis, assembly GCA_032883995.1. Taxonomy (NCBI): domain Eukaryota; kingdom Metazoa; phylum Arthropoda; class Insecta; order Hemiptera; family Monophlebidae; genus Coronaproctus; species Coronaproctus castanopsis. Next base: position 51,817,272 of record CM065052.1, read on the forward strand.
ACTATATAGCCAGATAACATTAGATAAACTTTATATATATATATATATATATATATAATATATATATTTATATATACATATATAATAGTGGACGCCGCTTATAAGAGACGCCAGAGACAACCGATTATAATAAGAGACAAATAGGAAAAAAAACAAACTTATGAAATGAACGTTATTTTAATTCGCTTTGGTGATACAAAATGTCTGTTTGTTTTTTTTTTTTTATTATTATTATTATTTTTTTGTTTGAGGTAAACCGGTCCCCGGACTACACTATTTAAACTCGAATCGAAGCAGCAAGAAGTGCGTTCCAAAGAGTACGAAATTCAGCGTGTAATAAGGAGCTGCCGCTAACAACAAGATGTAGAATAAGTAAATGCTATCTGCTTCCGGTACTAATGTACGGGGGTGGAAACTTGCACATTAAATGTAGTATCGATAAACAGATGACAAGCTTTCGAAATGCGGTTGTACAGAAGAATATTAAAAATACCACGGATAGATAAAGTCACCGATAAAGAAGTAATGCGCAGGATGAAAAAGGAGAGAGAATTTATGACTGTAGTAAAACGAAGAAAATACCTAGGTCATATATAATAAGAAGTGATAAATACGAGCTATTTACAAATTATTCGCTGAGGAAATATTGAAGGGAAGCGGTGCCGAAGGAAGAACAAAAACACATTGGATGAAAAATATACAAGATTGGTTGAACATCGGGAAGGCTAACCAGCAAACGAGATCAGTTTTGTCATATGACCGCTAACCTCCTTCGAGGAGAAGGTACTTGAAGAATAAGAATCTATTAAAGTTAGCATTCATCATGTATGACAGTGTATATCCATTCATTTAGTAGTAAGGTGTTCTGACTCAACCTTAATTTTTGTTACATTATGTGTAATGGCATTTTCCTTTTTAATATACGTGTCTGTTGAAGGTTATCATTAATTAAGACTTGGTTAGCTGATTCTGGTGCGATCTTATTATGTTTCATTGTATATCCTTATTACATCTTTCGCAGTTTCTATTTTTAGTAGTCTCTCTCTCTCTCTATATATATATATATATATATATGTTTTCATTTCTAATATATCAAGGTGCGTTGATCATGATACTTATAGATTTTGTTTGGAACTTTTCAATTTTAGAAATATTTGTATCGGATGCCGTACAGCATAATTGAATACCATACGACCGTAACTGGCTTGAAGATAGTTTACGTCGGTTATAAGAGACAAACATATTTATCAGACAATTATAAATAGTGAAACGAACAATGGGCGCGTCAAATTATGAAACAGTTTCAAATTTCACACGGACTCTCAGTTTTAACCGACACGTTGACGCCTTCATCAACTGAAAAAATTCTCAAACATCTGTTATGAGCGTATTATTGGATTATTTTTTTTAATTCAGTTTTTGATTAGAGCGTGACTATTTTCTCAATGACGCTGTAGTGTTTTTCTCTTTCTCCTTTTATTTAGGCCACTCTCTTCGCATGCCTCATTATGATTTTAGCTCATTTCCGTGAGAATTACTGCAGCGCGAGTTTTTTCCTTTTGCGAAAATGCTGTTTATTCCTTTTATTTCTTTACTTTGGATACCCTTAATGCATTTTTCTCTTAATTTCCGTGTAAATCGATATTATACAAATAACGTTATCAGTACGTTAAGTATTTATTAAATTGTATATTTTAAGCATCTAATCGCTTCAATAAGAGATTTTAAATATTCGCTTATAAAAGGCGCCGGTTATAAGAGATAAATTACTTCCGTTCGATGTGTCCTCACTCATCGAACAAGTCTGATCCATCGAAATTTTCAAAAATTTGCTTCCCACGTTGAAGTTCAGAGTACAAACGTCGTCACACTTGATTTGTCCGTCTGTATGTATCATGCGTCTTTGTGTGTATCTGCGTGTGTCATTGGGTCATACGTGAGTGACATGAAAATGCCTAACTATGTAAATAGATAGTTATGGTAGATTTCAACTGTATATGATTCTTCCAATCGTACGTATTTCGTAAATCGTTAAATTCCATGTTACCTTATTTAAATATAATTCTAACGTGCGCGGTAGTAATCTTAGCAATGGAGTATACAACCCGGGTAAAGGCGTGAGGGAATTTTCTGACTGTTAATTATTACAAATTATTAGGGAGCGGACCCTCCTGATTAAGTATAAACGGCTTTGGTATAGGAGAGACAACTCCAATATTAAAAAAAAAAAAAAAATGAGATTTACGTCATAAATTCGACAAATAAAGTATTTAATAATAAGAAAAAAATGTTTTTAATAAAAAAAAATGCCGACGTCTATATTTATATTTAGAATTTCTTTTGTATATTCCACGCACATAAAACCCGAAATTTTAAACTCGCTATTCAGAAATCTAGAAAAATGCTCAAACTACGCGAAGATAGATGATTGGCGGATTAGAGACTGATAAATGAACAGGAGCGGCGAGTAATATGAAAACGGTATATGCGTACAAACATATGTATATATACACATATAATACATATATAAATACATACATACATCTATATATATATATATATATATATAAATAAAAGTAGCTAACTCCTATGGCAATGAATATATATGGTGTAGTCTTTGCAAAAAGTCGGAGGGATAATAATAAGAAAAATGTTAAAAGGGCCATTTAACAATAGTGTGAGGACTGCGTCAGCGATTGTCTTGCTTTGTTATCATCGTCGTTGTTAAAAAGAAACGGCTAAACTACAATTCGAATATGGGGTAACCCGTTATTTCAAAAAAATCTCTGTAGCGTATGTATGTACGCGCTCGAGTGAAAAACGCGCTATTTTCGCGAAATTCCCCCGAGAGATATGTCACTGTTTTTCTTTTAAAGGAATAGGGTGAAACCGGCTTATATAATAGAAGGGACTAGGTCCTGGGGCAAACGGTATAAATATATTTTGTGGTCTTCTGTTTCTCCTCGTTTCGTAGAACTGTTTACTTTTTAATTACTAATAATTCCCGTCAACGGACACACTATTTCAAATTCCCCGAATATAGCCGCAATAACGACTAATATTATTCAACGTTCGTACATTATAACGGAATCTAATTGAAAATGGAGACGAATAGATTAATAATCGATAATGTACATTATTAGTCTTGAAGTAGGTTACGAGGCCTAGTAATTTCGAATATACATATTATACAAAAATTAAATTCGCGATAAATAATAAGCGAAGTAAGTACCAGGATGTTAAAGATGCCACGGAGGGCAACCTGAACTACGAACGTAAAGAATTATATCAATTATAAACAAAATATAGCGCTATTGTTAAAGGTCACGGGAAGAATGGGTCTTTGACTTTATTCCATGCAAATTATCTAATAGGAACCAAGTCTATCACACGATGTTGTTATTATTGGAAATAGGATGATCATCACGTTTTTCTCGAGTATACTTATATTATCAATTGCGTCACATCCGGTTCATTTTGCGCCGGTACGAATAAACGATTAAAGAGTATATTTTCGATGGTAATGTGCGAGCTATATTTTGATGTGGATAAATTATCTGGTGATCCAGAAAAGACTGACGGTTCCCCACAACAAAAAAAAAAATATGGAGCTATTAAATCTGGCGAACGTGTACTGCGAGCGTTTCTGCCGAACAGTTACACGTCGCATCATCTTGTTGAAACCATGTACAGACGATGACGACGAAGTGAGGGAAGCAAAAACGAGTTTATTATCTCGATATATCGTGTTCCGTTGACAGTACTAATGAAAGAATGAGGCCCCACTATTCGCCACACTAGCCCACACGGTTACTCGATCGCTGTATGACGGCTTCTGTTCGATTGAATTCGGAATTAGATTCGGATCAGTAGCGGCAGTTCTGTTTGTTTACGAATCCGGATGGCTGAAAATAATCTTCAACGCTTAAAGATTGTTTAAATCGATCACTTCGTCTGCGATTTTTTCAGTATCGTTTCGGCAAAAAGTTTTAATTGTGCGTGGTCGGTACTTTTTAATTTCACAGTTATTACAGATTCTATCGAAAGGTTTAAAGAAGCAGCATGACAACGAACAGAGCATTCGTGATTCCGAATGATCGCTGCCCGAACTCGATCGACGTTTGCGAGGTACGGACCATTTGCCTAGGACGATTTTTATGCGTTGCAGAAGCTGTCTCTCGAAAGTTTTTAACCCACAAAATTGAATTGCAAGATGGTTTTACACCGCGTAACTCTTTTCGAAACTCTGCACTGTCGTGATCGATTCATGCCGAAATTCCACGCAAAAAGCGCAATCCTCCTGTTATAGGATGCCACGAGAACTGAAACCTGACACAAAACACTAAACTACGGTAACATTATTACCAAAAAAACAAAATCGTCTGTCTGTCACCTTGTACATTCATGAATGAAGGAACTTTAAAATTTCTGGTATATTTTGAAAAAGGTTATGACCGGATACGATGTAACAAATAATAGGTAACGAGAGTAGCTGTGAAAAACTGAACATAATTCAGAAAAAACTCCTATTTAGCGAAAAACACGAAGTACATTCCAGATGGAAGTACCACGGACGACATGTCGAAATGAATGGATTGTCTAAAATCGAATACGAAACTTTCGACGAAATTAAACAGAAACGCGGTTAGAGATATTCTCAATAAATAAGCGGATATTGAATCGAATGAATAAAACAAAGATAGATTGTAAACGTCTCCGCGTGGAAAATATTGGCCTAACATGTTGTACTATTGGTAGTAACAGCTGGTTAAAAACATCGTGAAAGCTGCAGAAAACGTTACGAATTCTTTGCGGTGGGTCGCACGATGTCATTACGTGGGGCAAAGTGATGAAGAAGTTTTGTGTTTTTATTTGTGGGTTAAATTCGTGAAATAAACATTTTGTCCTTAAATGAAAGATGTACGTGTTCGTTCGTTGTCGATAATATCGACTGTAAAGTACGATTAAACAGTTCGTTAAAAATTCAACACGTGTTGCAGAGTTTTTTAAAATTATTTCGAAATTCTTCTTCTGGAGGCACGGAAGGAATCTCCACATGGTGCCCCTGGGAACAGCATAAAGAACGGCTGGATAATTCTTCCAACACCGGAGTTATACGATTTCTAAATTATTCAATTTTTTTTTTTTTGTATAAAAATATAGCTAATCAAATTTTCAACTTATAGACATTTTTTGTTTTCTAAATTATTTTACGCGCAAGAAAATTATAAAAAAGAACGAGTACCTCGTGAAAATGTACGCTTTTCACAAATTTTCGAGAATGTTGGTAAAATATAAATTTGTGATTACAGACGTCAGCCGTATTTCATCCGACTCGTTACTTATTTGATTATTCTTCCCCGTTACAGTTAATTTTCTTTTGAAAATTTCTCGATCTTTTTTAGTCACAAATTTCGTTTTATAATGTTCAATTCAAACGAAAAAAAAAACCCAATCCGATTTCTGCTACCTCGTAGGAAGAATTTTAAGATTCTTTAGCGTAATAACCCCGTTGTTAAAGTTTTGCAGGGAACGTCTGTTCAAAAGCTGACGAGATAGGAGAGTGAAAAAAGCTGCTAAAGATCAAAGAGATAGGCATTATCGAATCTGGTTTTTTGTTGCAACATACTGTTCCCGTTAAATCGGATCGCTTCGTTAAACATGCTCCCCACTTTCGCAAATGTGAGCACGCTATAATTATATATACATACATATATATATATATATAACATTTTCTTGTAGGCACCTACTCCCGCAGTGCGAAAAGCAAATACAATTGCACATTTTTTACTTTTTTCCCTTCTTTTTAGATATTACAAAAGCTTTTTCCTAGAAAAGCCGTTTTTTTTTTATCTTTGAAAACTTTCTCCACGAAATATTCGGTCGTATATTTTAACGGTTTCGCTACATCTTCTTCCTGTTCAGCCGGACGAATTGTTTGCATTGTCTTTCCTCTGTTCGTAGTAATAACGACGTTCAAATTGCACCGCCACCTAGAAGGGAATTCCTTTTTTTTTCTACTTTTTTCTTCACTTTATTTTTTTTATTTAGCAAAAACGGATATAATCTTTTTTTTTTATTCATATTTTTTTTTTTAACTTTATTCGACTGTCTTCGAACCGATTAACAAATACGCGTCCTAGTTAAGTTCTCTTTTTGCACGTTTGTCGAGCCCGACGTTCTAACGAAGCGAATAACCTTCCATTAGGCTAAAATTAAAGAATCGAAGGTCCGCATAATTTTATCGAAAATATATTAATATTATATAATACGCCGACACTTTTACAGGTTATCGCCAAGTCTCTTCGATACAATAAACTACGGTCAATATCGACTAAAACGAGTGTTGCCGAATATATCGTCCTAACGATCGAGAATCTATTTATTTATTTCATTATTTATATACGGTTCGCGTAACTATTTATGCCAATTAAATTGCTAACACTAAGAAGAAAATTATTGAATGACGATTTTTATCTATTTACTATTTATTATTGTTACAATCTTAACTTAGGTTAAATAAGTAACTATATTAATAAGTTTATCATCTAACACAGAACTTGTCTTGTTAGGCGACAAAAGAAATAACGTATTTAGGAATTTAACCCATCAGCTATAAAATCTTCCTTAAAAATACTATTTAGAAAATAAGTCTTCATGCTTATTGCGTTGAAGGCGTCGGATTGATTCGATATTCAGAAGTTTAGTTGCTTCTGCATTGACATGTAATAGCCGCTTCTCGTGTTTTTTTGCGAAATCTTTGATGACATCATCAACAAATTTTATCTGCAAATCACGATGAATATCGTCGTTACGTGAGTAGCAGTATGTGTCAACTACGGTACGTAGGATGACGTTTTGTCTCGCCTGGATCTTGTTACGATTTGAAGCCTTGGCACATGCCCAAAGTTGAATGTCATAGGTCCAAATCGGTTTTATTATCTGTAGATATAATAAACGTTTACAGGGTACGTCCAATGTAGAGTTTCGACCGAGAAGCCAGTACAATCTACGTGTTACTGTTTTTATTTGTTTAACTTTTGTTCTAATATGAATTTCCCCAGTTAATCTTTTATCTAAATGCATCCCTAGGTATCTAGCAGACTCAGCTTGAGGAACTGATAGATCACCTATGTAAACTTTATGTCGCACATCAACTTTGCGATAAGCATAAGTGACGTGGACAGATTTAGTTTCATTTAACTTAATTTTCCAGTCGATTGTCCATCTTTGGACATGATTGAGTGCGCTTTGGAGTTTTTCTGTGGCTTCAGCTTGACTATCACTAACCGAAAGTATGGCAGTATCGTCTGCAAAAGTCGCGGTTATTGTTTCTTTGTTCGTATCCAGTGTGTACCAGAGATACAATATTGTTCCGAGGACACTATCTTGACGAACTCCTGCCTTTATATTGTAAAATGTCGATACGGCATCTTCGTGTGCTACCCGAAGTCAAATATGACTCCGTAAGTCTACAGTAATTACCTGGAAGTAGATTACTCATTTTAAGTATAAGATCTTATTGCCATACACGATCGAACGCTTGCGATGTGTCGAGAAATACAGTTTCTTTCAAAAGCCTTTTCTATTACAGATGTAACTCTATGGACTTGATCTATAGTCGAATGCTTATTTCTAAACCCAAATTGATGGAATGGCAAATCGACAACTGGTTTTAATCGTTTTAGTAGCAATTTTTCGTACAGTTTCGATATTGCAGGAAGCAGTCTTCTGCAGGCTTGTCTTTTTTAAGCAACATAATAATCTGTGCTGTTTTGAAACAATTTGGTACATATTCCAGTCGTAAACATGCGTTAAGTATGTTAAAAATACAACAGCTTTACGCGACAATTCTTTTAAAATGATTGGATGTATCTCATCGAATCCTGGAGTTTTTTTTGGATTAATATTTGACAAAATTTCTTTTGCTATTTCTATAGGTGTAATATACTTAAATGTCACATTGTTTTTATATACTACTGCAGTATTGACGTTCGATTGAATATCATGCCGCTGGAATATGCTTGATAAGTGTTTTGCAAACAGTTCCGCTTTATCATCATTAAATCTAATCCAGTTACCAAATTGGTCCTTGAGAGGAGTAACCTGTACCGCAGGTCTCTTTATTCTTTTTGTGGCTTTCCATAACGAATATTCTCTATCTGTCAGTGGACTAAGCCCTTCAATGTATAATTTAAAAGTTTTTCTTTTTATTTCTTTTATTAATTTATTTAGTTTATTGTTTATTCTATTAAAAATATTTTTATCTTGCGGATTGTGCGATTTATGCCATATTCGTCTGGCTCGTCTACGTTTCATAATTAACATCCGCACTTGAAGAGGATACGTTACTTCTTGGCAAGTGTTAATTCTTGGCTCCGGAGTTGCAAGTTTAGCAGCTGCATGAATTGCTTCGTTCAAACCACTAGATTGCATTTCTATATCTTCTGTAGTTTTAAGCTTCACTTTCAGATCAATGATCGCGGTTTTTACGGAATTTCTTCCAATCGGTAAACTTGTTTGTAAGCGTACTTTTTTTAACTTTTTGTATTACAGTAGAACTGACCGTGAGCAGTATAGGAGAATGATCTGCAGTTAGATCTTCGATATTTTCTACCTGAATATAATTAGTAGCAATGCCTTTTACTACGTAAAAATCTAGCAAGTCATGTTTTTTCCTTTTGTCGGTAGGCCAATAAGTAAGCTTGCCTCCTGAGACATAATTACTATGAGTGTTATGTATCGCTTCCAATAGTTCTCTTCCTTTACTATGTGCTAGGCTCTTGCTTTTATTAGGTACTTTTCTTGATCCCCAAGCTTCGTGCTTATCATTATAATCACCTCTAATTATATATCGTGGACCATAATAGTTAAAGAGGTTTTTGTATGAGTCATTTTTCACGTTATGTTTAGGTGGAAAATAAACAGACACAATATTTACTATTGCGCGGTTATGATTTACTGCAACAGCTGTGTCTTGTACATATTCTGTACAATATTCTTTTTCAAGAACATGCTGTACATTACGTTTTATTATTACTGCACATCCTCCATGCGCACCGCCATCAGGGTGGGGAGTATGATAAATGGAATAGCTTCTTATCTTCGGACAATTTCTACTTGTGTAATGCGTTTCTGATATCAATATCAATCTTGTGTAAATTGAGAAACGTCTCTAACTCGTCGAGTCGATTTTTCAGTCCATTTGCGTTACACGCGAGTATTCGTATTGAACTTTCAGACATTTCACAATCTTCTTTTACGCTTAATAGGGCTTTTTTTGACGTTGCTCACCTTCAAGTTTGCTGAGGAAATTGACGCCATTTCTTTTTTTATGTTATCTAAAGCTGCCATAATATCCGCAAGTGATGGCCCTTTTTGTTGAGTGTTATTTATATTTTCCGTTTTCTTTTTTGGTGCTGGTGTCGCGGATGATACACTTTGTTGTTTTGGTATTGACCTTTGCTACTGAGGCAAGTGATACATCACTTGTTACTTCCTGATTTACACTTTTTTTTTGTACTCTTTGTACAATTCTGGTTGCGGGCTTCTTTAACAATTTTTCAGTGTCACGATAAGCTTGACAACCTCTATAATTTGCTGCGTGGTTAAGACCACAATTGACGCATTTGAACTTTGTGGGATCTTTAAGCAAACAAGTTGACGATTCGTGGTCTTGTGCACATTTAAAACACCTGATCGGACGAAAACATCCCTGCTTAGTATTATTCCATCTTTGGCACTTTTTGCATTAAGGAATCTCTGAATTTTTATACGGTTCTTCAATTTTTACAGAGGTATACGAAAGATGAGTAATTTCGTATATATTTTTATTATTATCTTTTGGTTCCAAGTCGACATAGAATAAAGGATACGTCTTCTTGGTTCTATTAATAATTTTATTATCACTATCCCGTAGTTTTATTGTCTTAGTAATATTTACGATATTGACAACATTATGTCCCATATTTGCTAATTCCGTTATTAGCTTTTGTATATCAGAAGTAGGGTGAAGCCCACGAATGACAACACGGGATGTTTTGTCAACTTTCATTTTGTAAGTGTGATAACAAACTCCATTTAGCGGGTGTTTTTTATTTTGTTCAAATTCTTTATTCATTCCCTTAATAAGGGATGTGATATTGCGAAATGCATCAGCAGTTTTAGACGAGACAACTATATCACCGTTATTTATAGTTTTATAGACAAAATTATTACCCCCGATCTTTTCAGCAATTATTTTACGAAATAAAGTAAAATTTTTTACACCGCTTACGGTTACTTTTGGGGCATATTCTTTTTTGAGGACTTTGGCCGTTCTTTACGAGGAACGGATTAGTATACGAATGATTTTTAATAATTATGGCAGAATAAATATTTATAATTATCGCCAAGGTAAAACCACATGTGGCTACACTTATTTAGAAAAACGTCGGAGAGTTATTATTCTTATCTGTATAATTACTGACACTAACACTACGCATATCACACGATGCATTTACGTTGTAGATAACGATTAAAGATAACGACTAAATTGCGCGATCTAAATAAATCTACTATTTAAAGTATATTTAAAGTATAATTATAATTTAGGAACCAATAATCAAGATTGAAACCCAGTTCGCAATCTTCATACAGGAAGATCAACAGAATGACTGTAAGTAATTTCGAATTTTAATTCTTCTTCACAATTGCATAAAACTACATTTAATACAGGGCAATATTAACACAACCAAACACAAGTTAACTTTGAATAACGAATTAAACCGCAAAAATGTTTGAAAAAAAAATTATATAAGTTATTAAAGTAATACACACACAAAAAAAAATCAGCGCCTCGGAACGCAGGTAAGAGGTGAAACTTAAAGACATCTTAACTAAATTCGATACAGAGTTTTTTTTTTTCAAATTTTTACGCGTGTGTATATATATAAACACATATACACACATACATACATATATATATATATATAAAGAATAAACCTATGTGTATAAGTCGAAGCGCATAACGCTACAAAACGTTGTTTGATGACGGGTGTTGGTAGGGCGGTACATGCTATATATATCCGTTCGTTTCTTTGTTGACACACCTAACGCAACAAAAGGCGGTTTGATGGGCGGGTGTTGGTATATATAATAACAACAATTTACTCCGGTTATTTATATTTATTAACGTCTGGTAGTTGTACTTTATTCGATTTTATCGTCGTAAAAAATAAATTTATTTTTAATTTCTCCAGTTTGAAATCAGTTTTTAAGGTAACTGTAAAGACAACAATTTAATCGTGTTATATTATTCATAATATCATCGTCTTCGTTCTGTGTTGTTCATTGCCAAATATCATAACTAGCCCATTGTAGATAATGTTTTCATATGAAACGAAGTTCGCACGCATGTCGCCGTGATAATTAAGACGATGATGAAAAATTTTACATCACGTAGGATCGAACCTAATACCTTCGGTTTGACAAAAGGATTTCTTTCGCAGAAGAACGCAGTTTCGACTTAATGTTGTCAAAATTTTATGACAAATAATGGGTACACTCCGTTTGTTTTTTTTTTCTTGTCATGTATTCCGTGCAAGACTGGACTTGTTTACTAAACCGGCAGTTTTTCTTTTCATTTTAACGTGTTTTTTCCCCTGTCCGGATAATAACCCCCGGAATCGAGTTAAATTTAGTTGGTGTTGAAATTTGGATGATTAAACATTTCAATTGCTTCTCGGACAATTCTGGAACTATATTGATCCATTTTTGAAGAGATTTGGAGATTATTCAATTTTATTTCGAATTTTTAAACATCCAAATTTCAACAAAAAGGATGGATACAAACTAAATTTACCTTTGTTCTCGGGGTCATTGCCTTCAGAGAACAAAACAGGTTAAAATAAAAAAAACAGCAGCTAATTTAGTTTCCAGCCTGCCGCGTTATAATAATGATTTTTTTTTAATATAAATTTATTATTAGGAGCTGACCATAATGTTCATTAAGCAATTATTTATGACAAAGTAATCAAACATGCGGGGGGAGCACGTAGTGGCTCATTCCCGATAACTCCAACCTATACAAGGTCAAGTAAAATGACAAAAACATGGATAAAAAAATCTGTAAACAACAGGGCGCTTGTTTACCGCGCTAAGTCATGAATGTAACTGAATATACACATGTATGAGAGTATAGCATGCGGAAAAGAGAGGAAGAGCACGAGTAAACTGTGAGAATAAGTCTGCTTATGTGCCTATGTGCCTATGTGTATAAGCCTTTGGCTCGTTCACACGCCCGTTATACGGGTTAATTACCCATGTACAACGCGCCAATAGAAGTTTCACTTAAAAAAATCGTGAATGTAGAATATCAACATGAAAAGATATTTTATGTAAGCTACCTTATTATGGAAATTGACAATTTCGTTGGCATTTTCAACGCACGGTATAAGGAACCTCTGCAAGATTTTTGGCATACGCTTCATGTTTTGCGTAGAAGACGGTTGTTATTGATATATATATATATATATATATATATATATATATATATATATATATATAATTCTAATGAACCGTTGGTCAAACAATCTCATCGGTACCGAATATATAACTCATTGTATATAATATTTATGTTTTGTATTGTTTCATCTACTTTCTTCAACTGCAGATCCCGATGTAAATCATCGTTACGCTGGAACCACCTCGCTCTTGTGATCAGGCGTATAACTTTATTCTGCGCTCTCTGGATGATTGCACGATTGGATGTTGCGGCACATCCCCAAAGCTGCAAACGATAGGTCCATATCAGTTTGATCATAGATAGAAAAATCATTCTTTTATGATACAAACTTAAATTCGAATTATGTCCTAGTTAGCCAATTAAGTTGACGGATTCTGACGTTAATTTCGTCAGCCTTGGCCTTAATATGGGCCTTCCAGGTTAACCTTACGTCTAAGTGTATATCTAGATATTTAATTCGCGATTTTGCATTTGCGCATGAATGGTGACTAGTGGCTGTAGAAGCACAGAAATTGCTGAATACGGGAAAACGTAGACTGCAGCGGCTTAAACTGCATGATTTATTGAATACTTACTAGCTGTACTCTGCGCGCGTTGCTACGCTTATAAATAAAATAAATTTGAACGAAAGACATTACACAAATATTCTATTTTGAGTCATTTTATTGATTTTGTTCATGTCGAAAAAATTATGACATTGCAGCGTTTCGTTTCAATTTGATATTTATTGAAGTGCTGCGGGATACACAATATTTATTGTTTTTCTATTAGGTGCGTAAACGAATAAATTAGAAGGTTTTACGACGCGTGAACAGGCCACATAGAGCTGCCCATGTGAGAAGCGTGGATTCTCCAAATTTAATCCACACACCTGCGACGATTGTCCTTGTGCCTTGTTGATAGTCATTGAGAAAGCGATAATACTCAACATTAATATGTGCTTTGAAGGTCTTTGAAATCAACAGTGAATATGGCACAAACCAACGATTATCGACTTCGACATCAACGTTTCGTACTTTCAGAACGATGGATTTGACGCCATCCTCAACTGAACGTCGACGATACAGTGGGTATCCGTCATTGCCAGTGATGGTATGAGAAATCAAGTTTCGCGGGTATCGTTTCTTGCATTTCCCGTCAGACATGCATGGTGAATTGTTGTTGAATGCGCCACATGGACCATGAATCATATTTTTGGTAACGACGGCGAATAAGTCTGGATCAATGTCCTTATCTGGTATTTCTGCTGAGATGATTTGGTCAATTTGATCTGGCGTAATTTTGTTGATTAACCAAATCAAAATATGTGCATTTGGCAATCCTTATAAATTAATTTAACTCGCAATGAAATGCACCAAACTATTCGAAAAACGCTCCCAAATATAAAAATACGCACAATATTGTCTGTTCAACGTGAGTCGGACATGAATTTCACAATTTACATAAATTCTTACGTCACATACAACTCGAAACGTCATCATTCGTTTGCTGTTTTCGTTTCAATTCAACTGTGACGGCAATATATGAAATTCATTGGAATCATATTGGCGCCATCTTATCAGACAACTTCGTAGACTCATGCACAACACTTTGCTGAAGATCACTAGATGATCAAATGCATATTTTACGATTCTATAAAGGACATACAGACAAACATTCATTTATATATATATATATATATAACATTTTTATATTTTTATTAAGATTGTAATACAAATAATATTATATATATGTATGTGTGTGTGTGTAAAAAATATTTATGTGTTAGTCAAAAATCGTAATGGGTGCAATGGCGGTTAAAAGAAGAAAGAGATAAAATAATAGTACGTCCGTTGGCGAAAAATTGAGGGCGCATTTAAACGCGTCCCGGGAAAATTAACGAGGTAGCGGTTGACTGATCGAATATTTAAATTCGCAGTATTCGAGAATTTGACAATTTCCGTATGGCGACCAGGACGACCTCCGATGGATTAAAAGCTTCCCGATTCGGAAGTCGTGTTTCAAAATTTGACAACTTCGTTCTGTCGAATGTGTAGCCTTCCGTTAGAAAATATTGTCCACGTCCGCAAACGACATATTATGTAATCTCCGTCGAACAACATTGTTATATGATTACATTAAAATTTTCCAATTCATATTTATCTGTTCCGTGTGTGTGTGTGTACGTGTTGTTTGTCAAGTAGGCACGCGTATTAGATAATTTCGTTTGCTCGTTATATAAATACGTGTGTACTTGATAATAAAAATGATCGGATCCAGAAATTTAACAGTTAACATCGTTAGTCACCTGGATTAGAATTATAATCGATTATTATTTTAAACTTTTTCACTACCAATTCATATTTTTAAAATATGATTTTGTTTTTTATTGTTTTTTATTTATTTTTAATTTTAGAAGTATTTGAATTGGATGCCGTACCCTATAATTGAATATCATACCGGCTTAAACAGAATTTTGTACAATAGTAATTTGTTTTGTATGGATAATGGTGATTATCTTCCAGTAAGCCACATCAAAATCCATACGTGATACCTTGATATATTAGAAATGATTACATATATAGAGAACTAAAAATAGAAACTGTGAAAGATGCAATAAGGATACACAGTGAAACATATGCACAGCTCCTAAGATAGCATCCGAATCCGCTAGCAACTGGCTTAATTAATGACAACCTTCGACAGAAATTTAAAAAGCAAAATACACATAATGTAACAATTAAGGTTGAGTCTCATTGGAGAACACCTAAAAAGCAAAATACACATAATGTAACAATTAAGGTTGAGTCTCATTGGAGAACACCTAAAAAGCAAAATACACATAATGTAACAATTAAGGTTGAGTCTCATTGGAGAACACCTTACTACTAAATGAATAGATATATACTCTGTCATACATTATGTTTAATGCTAACTTTAGCAGATTATCTTAAAAAAAAGATAATTTTCTTTATTTTGTATAACGATAATTTGGAAAATAATTAATTTTGTAAATATATGCTATATGCTATATGAAAATTTAATTGCTCTTTTTTTTATTTCTTTTCTACCATTTTTATATAATAATAATAATGATACCTAATAATTACAATAATAATAGTAATAGTATAAAATGTGAATATATATATATATATATATATATATATATATATTTATTTATTGCAGCCGTAGAAGGTGTATTTAGAAAACTAAACTGGTATCCAAAAGGCAACAATAAACGTTGAAAAACTTAATCACCTACGATTCGCAGATGACATCGTTATAATAAGCAGGAATAAAGAAGAATTAGAATCTATGCTGAACGAACTTGAAACGGAATCTAGAAAAATAGGATTAAGAATAAATAAACAGAAAACAACATGGATGGTATGTCAGTAAAGATAAATGGGGGGCACATCGAACAGGTACGTTCGTATATTTATTTAGGGCAAGAAATAACTACGGCTGCATTTGGGAAGTTGTCCAACATATTTCGAAACAAAGATATAGCGAACAGTTTGAAGTGCAAACTTTATACCCAATGTGATTTACTGATGTTAACATACGGAGCAGAAACGTGGAGCTTCATAAAGGGAATAATTATGAAAATCGGGAAAACTCAAACAACTCACGAAAGGATAATATTAAACGTCAAGTTAGAGATCAGGAAGCGCACAATCAAAATTAAAATGGACGTGGGCTGGACACGTGGCGCGTAGACATGATGACAGGCGGACAAAACATATCCTGCAATGGTGTCCATTGCATTCAAAAAGGAAAATGGGCAGACCAACAACACACTGGCGAGACGACATTGCCAAACATACAGAGATCAATTGGATCCGTGTTTCACAGAACCGGAATCGTTGGAAACCTCTGGGACATGCCTACACCCAGCAGTGGGTTGAAATGGGCATAACGTGATATATATAAATATGTATGTGTGTGTGTGTACAATAAAAAAAATGTAAATAGTATAAATCTGTATTAGTATTATCAAGTAATTTAAAAAAAAAAAGTATTCATATATTGCTAATATTCATTCACTTCCGTTATTAGTTCCGGAGAAATCTTCTTCTGCAGAATATTCTGTGCAGATATTTGTCACAACCTAAATGTTCTGAACAGGACGCTTTTTTATTTCTTAATCGAACACACTTCCAACAGAAAAAGGTGAAGCTGGCGGTTAATTTTTTTTTCCATCGGCTCGCTTACAAATAATCCTACTCCCTCCTATCACGAGTATGTCCCGGAATTCGTTTGTCAGAAATACGCCGTAAAACACGCGGTTTTATTAGAGAACGTACTATTTAGTGGAGGAAGTGCATATCAAATATAGAGGAGCCATTAGTTTTGCCCATCTCTCGTCAACTTTTTCATCTGAACGATATTCTTCTAAGTTATCCGACGATATTCTTCTAAGTTATCATCCGATATACATGGTCACTTCCTTCGTCATCAGATACATCGTGTAAGAAATTTTCATCTATATGTTATGAAAGTCACCTTGATATTTCGTGGTCCGAGATTGTAAAATGCTAATTATACAACTGTACGTACAATGCGGAAATTAAAAGAACTAAACGCTTATACACGAATGAATATTATAAAAATAAATATATATCAGTTAAATTAAATGTTCATTACGCCAAAAAAAAAATTAAAAATTAGTAAACACAAAAATACAAGAATAATTAGAAGAAGAAAAAGATTAATTAGAAAGATAGATTATATATGAAATTAAAGAAACTGAACCAGGTTTATTTTTTGTACTTAAATCAATATTTCACGTATAAAATATATTTTATATATAAAATACATTATATATAATATATATACATACATTAAACTAAAGAAACTGAACTACTTTTTTCATATTTAAATTAATATTTCTCTACTGAGCTTCTTAGACGTGTACATTTCGATTTATATATTGACCTGTGATCAATTAATGCATTGGGGGACTAAGGAGCATATTAAGCCTGTTTAAATGTTGAAAAATCGATTATTCAAATTTGTTCTTAAGTAGAAAAGTCCTGCGCACGGTACGTTGTTAAATATTTTAGAGCCACACCAATTATACAAGTCCTTATTAGTCTACGTATTCAAGAACTCCGCAATGCATTGCTTGATAATGTATATCTTATGAGATCAAATGGATAGGAGTTAGTAGTAAGCACCAAAGTTTAATAATTATAGAATTTAACCTGTCTATAAATGCGCTATAAATTAAAATGCGTCGTTTGTAATGGTAGAGTTTGTCTTAAAATATTTTACGCAGTATTCCAAAAGTACATAGGAGCTTTATAACCTGATTTAATTTGAATTATCTAATTTCTTCAGAATAAATTAACAAATATTCGATGATGATTTAAATAGTTTGAAGATTTTTTTATCAATTAATGCTAATCGTACTCACTCGTCTGCGCAGTTCCATAATGCGTTATCCGTCACAGCATCTAAAACATTACATTAAAAAAAACGTAAAATAATTAATAAACATATGGAAAAATTGTTTAATTAATTAAAAAACTTTTTATACGGTTAATAAGTAATAATAAAGAGAAAATTGTTTATTACATTATTTGTGTGTGTAATTAATAAATACGCGAAAACAGATAATTCTGAAATTTTACGCAAGATTGTCTTTTTAATTTCTCCCTCTTCCTCCTTATCTCACCTTCTCTCTGTTCACACACACACACACACACATATATATATATATATGGGTATATATTTATATACGCGGTGTGAGTGATTTTTTTAAATATTCTTATCGGATATACTATATATTATATATATCATCATCACCATTGTCGTATCGTTCGGACGTCCTGACTAGCTATTGTACGTTTGTTTTTACATATAGCATTCAAGGAATGATTTAGCATATGATGTTATACGGAGTGGGGTGCCACTGCCTTCTCCATGATAATTAATAATTAAATAATGATGAAAACTTTCTACGTCCCATGTTGGTTTCGAACCCCCGGCCGTCAAGTTGACAGTTGAGCATGCCATCGTTACACACACACACATATATATATTTTACTGCGCGCAGCTTCTAAATGAGCGTTATCAGGTAGCACAGTTAAGTATAGGTGTATAAGAGGAACCAGACGAATGGGAAATGAACAAACAGAAATTTGGTCTTTTTTCGGCATGACATTACTCGAGCTGACTAGGTAATAGCTCAGCAAAACATTTATGGAGACTAGCGATGATAGACATTGCTACATATTCGTAAAGTTTTGTTCGGCAGTCCTCTAAACTGCATCAGTTATTCAACTGTCAATACTGGAGTCATCTGCTTGCGACTCAGACGGTAGCTTCTCCTAGGTCACGCGAATGCTTACTAGCTATTCGCGACTCAGCTGTATGCCCACAGGCCGTTCTACTATCAGCCACCTGGGTATGTTTCTCGCACCAGTTAGAGTTGCGTCTCCCACAGGTTCCTCAAGATGCTACACTTAACTCGAATAGCGGTGAAACGAAAATGGCAACATCTGCGGCAGCGAGGAAGAACACGGAAAAACGTGACTCGAATACACTATGGAATTATAAAATGTAAAAAAAAAAATGTTATTGGGAAATAAAATAGCAAACACCGAAGACAGAAATATTTTATTCACGTTACTAAATCCAATGTACGGTGTAGAACACGAAGACTTTAAGACCTTACCACTTGTTCCGATTCACTCCAAAAAGTACATCACGAGTATGCGAACGATATCTCACAAATGCGTTAACGGAGCCATACTCTGAAAACACTGCTCACCATCATAAACATTAGGACGTCACATTGAGTGGACGCGCAGTTTAGCCAAACACAATATGTATTCCTCGCGAAAAAGATCATTAGAGATGTAATAGCTTTTTAGAAAATTACAGTGCAGTGAGCAATTAGCATAAAACAACAGGAAGGTAATCGCACATTTTGACCGAGTTAAACATATGTAATTGGTAATCAATACTTAAATAGGAAATATAATCAAATATTTTTTCTGGAACGCGCTGCGAGTAGAAAATAAACATTAATTTATTTAGTATTTCTTAAGTAAATATGCGTACAAAGAATAATAACAACAATTAGTTAATTATTAAGTTTAAAGAATGTGGAATGTAGGTTTTTTTTATTAAAATAAATAACAAAAAAGAAATTAAAATCATCAAATTTTTGCTTTACGAAGAATCAATGATAAATTTTGGTGCCGGTTTAATTCCAATAAGTACATCATAAATTTCATTTTTATATTTAAAAACTATATTTTAATTTTTAATTTTGTTTTAAATGTTATAATATTTTATATTTTACTGGCTTTTGGTTTTTGTTTAATTATAAATTTTATATCGGGCAATTATTTTTTAATTATTTTTATTTTTACCGACTATTGATTTTTGTTGAATTATAAATTTTATATCGGACAACTGTTTTTTAATTATCATAATTTGTGAAACGTGGAATGTAGTGATTTTTATTAAAAGAAAAACAAAAAAAAGAAGTTAAAATCGTTTTTTAGTTATTTTTTATTTTACTGCCTAGCAATAGCCAAAAATTTTTATATTACTGTTTTATTAATACTGTTCTTCATTTGCTGATTTTTGTGAATTGTAATTATTAAATTAATAGTTTTTCGTTTTATATTTTTTATAATCTTAAATATTCACTCGATAATGGCCTAACAGCCGAAAAGCTTTGTATTTTTTTTTTAAAGAAAGAAATTTTTGGGGATTTTAACTACTTTTTTGTTTATTTTAATTATCAAGTATAGCAAAATGAGAGGTAAAATTTTTTCATGACGTTCGTCGATTTTAAAACGACGTACGATTAGGTCGACGGAGAAACATTGTTTAATAATCTAGATGAATTTGGAGAGCATGAAAAATTTATTGTAACGATAAAACAAATTTTACGGGGGTTCCAAATCGAAAGTGAAATTTCGCCGGAAATTGTTAAATATTTGAATCAGGCGTGAGACAAGGGGCAGAATGGTCTCCATTACTTTTTAACTGTGTATTAGAAAAAGTTATTTTATAAGAGTATGGCGAAAAAAGTTAAACGAAAAAAACCATAACGAAAAAATACGAATCGTTGGAAAAAAGGATAATACAGAAGTTGATTATAGAGTTCGCAGATGACTAGGCCATTACATCGGATAACATAGGTGATTCGATAGGACAAATTAAAGAGGTTGCAGGAAAAGCGGGACTTAGAATATCATTCGAAAAACGATATATAGGACTGATGTAAAAAACGCCCCTCGATTTACGGACATTAGATACGAAGGTATAAAAAAAGAGTCGGCATATTAAAATACCTGGGGGAATTTATATAAACGCGTTGGATAAAACAGCTAACCAAGAAAGAATAATAAAAATGAAGTTAGCATTTCAATTGGCTTTATATGTACATATCATCATCATCAATGTAGTATTGTTCGGTGTCGAACGTCGTGACTAGCTTATTTATACGTTTATTTTTACGTACAAAATGAGCTAGCATCCAAGGAACTATTTTTACGCGACGCAAATGCGCTCTTATGATGTTATATGGAGTGGGGTGCCACTGCCTTCTTCGTAATAATTAAGAATTAAATAATGACGAAACTTTCTACGTCGCCTGTCGGTTTTGAACCCCCGACCGTCGAAGAGTCGAGCAACTATGCCATCGCGACATATATATATATATTTATATAATATTTCATCATCGTCATCGTCGTATTTGACTAGCTATTGTATGTTTATTTTTATGCATAAAATGAGCTAGCATTCGAGGCACTAATTATATGCTATGCAGATGCGAGCGCATATGATGTTATACGGAGTAGAGTGCCATTGCCCTCTCTGCGATAATTAAGAATTATATAATGATGAAAAACTTTCTGTCGTGTGTTGGTTTCAAATCCCCCAACTGTCGAATTAACAGTCGAGCACTCTAGCAAACACCGCGACATTTATATTTATTAGAAAATCATTGTCAATGAAATCTTAAGACATTATAGTGTTGTAATTAAACTTGAATGTCTGAGTGCGTCGGAGTGTTTAGAAATGAATGTAAGTAAAGAAATGGAACAAATTAAAATCGAGGAAGGGGAAATAGTACGCAAAATTCCGGGACCAAGGTTTTTATCGTCAAGCAATAAGAAATATATATATGAGACATTATCAATCTTTCTTTTTCATCCGTCATCTCCATTTCGAAGGTCGGCGAACTACAATCTCGTCCGAAATAGCAGTCCAAAGTAATTGGATAGACGAACAGTCAAACCAGCGTCGTTTGTATCCAATCCATGAATTTTGTGGAAGGCCCACTGATTTCTTGGGCGATTTTGTTTTCTACAATAATCCGCAATACGTATGTCCTCTCAGAATGTGTCCTAAGTATCGCAGCTTCGTTTCTCGAATATAAGTTAATAATTCTGGATGCTATAATATACCGTGAGAAAAAGGTGATTAAACTGATCGCTTCAAAAGAATGCAGACAAAATGCTTAATAAAACGAATTTTTCAGCACTTCGATAGAAATCCTTGAATGCAAATTGCACGATTCTGGGAAGTTAACCACTTGAGAAAATTAATATTACAGAGGATGACGTTACGAAGAGAAACAGGTAGGTCAGATTAATATATTCGGAAGTTTCGAAGAAGAAAACCGATAGTACCAAATGAATGGAAGGAAGAAAAGACACGGCGAAGCATTGACGGAATGCCGGGTTTAAAGGAAAGAGGAAGGAACACCGGTCGTGAGGATATTTTACGTTTCCCATAGTTGGCCGATCAGAAATATAAAATGAAAGAACTAAATTTCTTTATTAATTTTTCGTTCGTCAATTATTCGCGAAGAGCTACAAATGCAACTAGAAAATATACAATATTTAAAGTCCGAAAATCAACTAAACGATAAATCCACCTACGAAGTAAATGGCGCTAATAAAAAGCTATATAACCCAGAATTCTGCGCTAGGTTTATAAAATTTAATATCGTCGTTTTATAGGAGGGGGACTGTTAAAATTGGAAACACGAGGAAATTTGTAAACGGTAGCAGCTGCGTAGTATCAAAAAGGAAAAAGCTGTTAAGTAAAATAGTTTTCGACGACAAATATTAGACGCCTTTTGATTTTCGAGGGAAAGTTTCTCTCTTTTGAAGTTCGGCTATTTCCTACATAGTTGCTTTCGCCATTTTTATCGAGCTAATCGTTTACATCGCTCACCTATCGATCTATTTATTTATTTTAAAATCCGATTAAATTACGGAGCCGATTTAACTCCGGGACATAATTAGTAATAATAAAAGTGCGGAATGTAGATTTTTCAAAAATTAACAAGAAAGTAGTTAAAATCACTAAACTTTATAAAATTTACCAATTAAGGACGAAGAGGATACGTAGGAAAAACAGGCAAACAATTCGATAAGATTTAAAGAACATTTCAATTCGTATAAAAAAACAATGATTAAAAATCATTGATTTGGAGAACATTGTAAGAATTATAAAATAACAAAATCGATGATATTAACCAAAATTATAAATTTTTAAATAAAAAAAAAAATATTAAAAAAAAAAAATAAAACTACTAGAAAAAACGAAAATAACAGAAGAAAGAGATAAAAATAATTTATTCAATTCGATGATAAATTTTGATGAGGAATTTGTTCTAAGACGTATATGATAGAATTAATGAATTTTAAGTCATTATTTATTTTTTTATTTTCTGCGCTATTATGTTTATGCGTATAAATTTATTGTAGATTGTGTTGTTTACCACATTCGAATTATTTTATAATACTATATTTCATTTTGCTAATTTTTGTAAATTGTATATCTGAATTAATATTTTTATATTTTATTTTTTTATAAATTATAAATACTTATACATTTTTATATATTTATTTTCATGTTCACTTAATAATGGTTTTACAGCCGAAAAGATTTGTGATTTTTATAAAAAATGTTTAATAATTTTAATTCCTTTCTTTTTGTCTAACAAAAATATATATATATATAAAAAGACTAAAAAGCTTTTCGGCTATAAAGCCGTTATCAAGCGCACATAAATAAATAAAAATACATAAAACTTACAAAAAAACACACAAGAGGTAAAAAACAAGAAATAAAATAAAATAAAAAAATACTTAATTTAGATGTATTACAAAAAAATTAGCAAAATGAAAAAACAGTAAATAAAAAAATCAAAGAATAAAATGAAATGAAAAAATATTTAATTTATATGTTCAGTATTACAAAAAAAAACAACAACTAAAAAAACAGTTACTTATAAAATAATCTAATAGTGAATGTAGTAAACAGCACTGTAATATAAAAATTGATTACATTTATAAACTATACTTCTTAAAATTAATTCTTCGGCAAAAAAATTTATCGTCGAATTTAATAAATTATTTTTGTCTCTTTCTTTAATTATTGTCATGCTGCTGATTTGTTGATCGCGTTATTCGCTGCATTCGATATCGGATTATTTTGGAAATAACTGTTTTTTCATTTCGCTATTTCTTTTTGTAATATTGTTAAATTAAGTTTTAATTTTTTACATTTTATTTTATTTTTTTTGTTATCTTTTAAATGTTATATATGTATATATTTTTTTATAAATTGTACATATTTTTTATGTCCGTTTGATAACGGCTTAGACAGTCGAAAAGCCTCGTGGTTTCTAATTTAAAAATTTTATGATTTTAACTACTTTTTCGTTGCTTAAAATTGGTAATATATTATTTATCGCTAGCGGTGGGTGGTTGTAGAGACCGTTATTACTGCCCTGCGTTCATTCCGCGTATGCTCGATTACTTGGAGAAAATAAATTTTATACGACTAAGGAAACAAATTAAATTTCCGCATCGTAAATTCGAGACAAATAATACATCATATAATTTTAATTAGTGGCGGTTGAATTGCAACACTGTACGATCATCACATACCATGGAGAAAATATCTAGAAAATTAGGCTGTAAGAATGAATTCACAGCTAATGAAATATTCGTGGACGATATATATATATATATATTACGTCTATGAGTTGAAGATTTTAGGTCTTTCTTTATAAATATCGCAGAGCGAATAGTTATAGTTTTTACGAGATCTTACTCTAATGGTTAAATAGATATGGAAACCTATTCAATGATTCATGTATCATATATGTATTACAAACGAAACCCAGTTTGGATTTAGACCCCAACTCTCAACCGTCATGCAGCTAGCGCGCCTTACTGATCACATTCTTGATCAGTTTAACCTGAACAAACATACGGGACTATTGTTATTAGATGTAGAAAAGGCATTTGACACTACGTGGCACAATGGCATAATATACAAAATGATTCATTATGGCTTTCCCAAGCAACTTATAATGATCATGAAATCGTATCTAACTGATAGGCAGTTTATTGTTAAGGTAAATGATACCTACTCTAGTACTAAAACACTAACAGCTGGAGTTCCACAGGGTAGTATCTTGGGACCCTTCCTATATATTTTATATATTAATGATTTGCCTCGGCTAACGGATGTTGATACATCTCTTTACGCCGATGACACTGCTCTATTTACAGCTTCCTATCGAATCGATACAATAACAAACAGACTCACCAAAAGTTATTACAAAATATATAAATATTACACAAAGTGGAAAATTAAAATTAACACCGAAAAAACGGAAGCTATACTATTTACGAGACGCAGGCCGCAGATAACTCACCACATTGAAATAAGCAACAGACAACTACCGTGGAAACCTCGTGTAACATATCTTGGTCTTACAATGGACAAGCGACTATCGTTCCATGAACACATTAAACACATCACGGACAAAGCGCACTCCCGATTATATAAAATTTTCCCCATTTTTCACAAACGTTCTAAAGTTAGTATTAAAAACAAACTAATTATATATAAAGCATACATACTCCCGATATTATTATATTCTTGCCCAATTTGGTCTGGTGTTAGTAATTCCACCTTAAATAAATTACAAATTGTTCAAAATAAATGTCTACGTATTGTACTTAATGCCCCTTACTATACTAAGATAACTAACATGCATGCAGCTCTTCATCAGCGTACTATTCCTGAGCTAGTACAGGAACAAACAGATAGGTTCTACAGCAAATGCCTGACTAGCCATTATCCTATCGTACAGCGAATTGGAAACTATACTCGCTACTCGCTGACCAGAAAATATAAAAAATATAAACACAAAAGAATTAAACATTCGCTTCTCTAGCACCAGATTGTCGAACTACTTAAGTCGTTATTAATAAGTCACTATCCTCATGTAATCTATTGTATCAGTACTTCTTTCTTCCATCCTCTTATTTATTTGTTTAACCTTAATATAATTTGTATAATTTTACCCATATCCTTATTGTACTATTAAGATCAAACTATAATTAATTAATTTCTCTATTTTCGGCTACGCAGGGTTTTTAGTTGTATGTTTTTCCCTGTATAATTATTGTATAATTATAAAATAAATTTTAAGATTTCTTTGTACACTATTTCCTAAGACGCGTAGTAAGAGCGTTAACGCTGCTCGGTATGCGCATTTTTTTTATTTACTTATTATTTGCTGATGTATAAAAACATAAATATACTTTATTGAATTGAATTGAATATATATATATATATATATATATATATATATATAATAATAAAGCCTTTATTTAATTACTTCATTTAAATACACAAAAAAATTACATGCATAAAATAATTGAAATTAATGATAATAATGAAAACACAAATTGAGCAAATGTGTCTACCATTTTTTTACTTTCCGAATCCAATTGATTCCAACATATGTCGTCTTTACAACGTCTTTTTGCTCTTTGAATTTTCCTTCTTCTATCAATTGGATCCATTCTATACATTTTCTGGTCCAGCTATCTGCTTGAACACACGATGCATTTCAGTTTTCTTGCTATCTCCTTTAGGTCTTATAAGTATCATCATCATAGTCGTGAGGTCAGTTTGAGCACTGTGATATTGTGATTCGTGGGCTCGGCTCAAGCATCGTGATATTATGATTCATTTTAATTCTTCTGTGTAATTTTTTTTTTTTTTTTAATGCGGGTGCCTTTACAGCTTACCCAACGTGATACTGTGTGGACTATCTACATCTTAATTAAGCATGCTGACTTCTCTAAAAACGTCGCTATATGGAGGAACAATTGTAGATTATCCAGATGAAAAGGGACGATACATTATACGGAGGTGTAACACTCGAAGAACGTAGCAAGATAAGGTAAAGCTCCGAACGCAACGGCGTCATAGCAGATCATTCAAAAAAGACATGATCTGGGTTGCAGACTGCCTGTACAGAATGTACAGAATGGAGTTGACAGAAGGAACTTTGAGACTGCCCACATATCATGTTTGTGATCTTTTACCTTCAACCATAAATAATTCTGGAAATTGTTTTAATTGTTCTGTCACATGATATGGCCAAATAAGTGGATATACGTTTTTTAACGTATTCTAATCGAGCGTTCGGATTAACTTCTTCTAGTGTTGACACGTTTGTTCTTCTCGCTGTACACTGCACTCTTAGCATTCACCGCCAGAAATATGTTTCAAAAGCATCGATCCTTCAAACGTCTGTCTATTTTAGAGTCCAAATACGGAGAACACTTTGTTCTTCTCGCTGTACACTGCATTCTTAGCATTCACCGCCAGAAATATGTTTCAAAAGCATCGATCCTTCAAACGTCTGTCTATTTTAGAGTCCAAATACGGAGAACACTAACGTTTTCATTAGGCGCATTGAATTTTCGTGGTCATCGTTATGTCATGGCTTTTCTAGATCCTTCTTATATATATATATATATATATATATATATATATATATATATATATATATATATATATATATATGTATATATATATATCCATCATGTCACCGATTTCGGACGTCGAGACCAGATTTTATAACGATTAAGCGCCACTGCATCAATTCCGTTTTTTTTTATCTGAGCCAAGTTCTACCTCTATTTGTTCGGCCTTCCACTTTTCCTAATATAAACAGTTTTTTAATTTATTGACTCGAGTTATATAATCGAAGAAGGATAAAATATTCTTCTTCTGATTGTATGAATTAAATTCTTAATTCTTCCCGAACGGCCTTATTTGTTCTATGCGCCGTCCTTATTATGCGCAATATTTTCTAGTAACCTTTTGTTTCGAAAGCCTACAGCTCTCGTTCCGATACCAAATTTAAGGTATATGTTTCGGATCCACAATAACAGAATGGAGAACTTGTTATAGTTTTGTATGTTTCGATAAATTACAGTCCCTCCAAATCAGAACCTTTTTTATTTGTTGTGCGTGCTCCCAGGTAAACTATTTATGTTATCAGTATGTTCTTAATCAGTTTTCCGGCTAGAGTTGTAGAATCATCATCTTTATTTATTTTATTACACATAGAACAAAAAGGCAATACTGCCATGTTGTAGACAACAGTTTGGAGCTAGTCTGTGATGTCATAATGATCAGTATTATCGTTTGAGAATTACAGCAATAATTTTACTACGTGCTCGTCGAATCAGCAAACGTTAGTTATGCAGGGTTAAATGTAATGTTCGACCTTTGAAATAGTCATCAGCAGGTTCCGACTCGGCTATACTCAACTAACGCATGGAAAATTGGCTGCAATATGTAATGCGTGTAATTTTATATTTCTGTTAATCATATCCTTACAGAATGTTCTCAATTTAATTCTATTAGATCCGCACTAAATTTCCTTCCTATTTAACTGAAATATTTACTGATGATCCTTTGTTGAAATTAATCACATTCCTTCATCACTTCAATTTATACAATAGTTAAATATATGCTTGAAAATGACGTGATTGTCGAAAAGCTTTGCGTTAATAAAATAACTTTTACAGCGGTTAACTTTTTTTTATTTATTTTGTTATTAATTCATAAAATCACTACTCTTCAATATATCGACATTAATTAATCAATTGCATTAATTTAATCACGTACCTACATTCAGTGGTGTAGCCAGACTTGGTTGAAGAGAGGGGTTCAAACAAAACTAAATTATAACAGCAAACCCAAGTTAAATTGAACTTTAAGTAAATAATCAAAATTCAAGTAGCTTAAACCACAAAGCAATCCAACTCACCAGAGTTATTTTTATACTTATTAGACGTCGAATATGTAATTCTATTAGAAACAATAGACGGCAGAAATATTTAACGTCACTGGAACACACTAATAGTATGTTATTCAGGACAGAGGGAGATGGTTGCAAATTACAATAAATTCCGCGAAAAAATGAACGATAAATAATGATTTAAAATTTAAAATCTATTCTTCGCGTTTTTCTACAAAATTCTTCTAGTATCTCCTATATTACAAAACTATTTATTTACTTCAAAAACAACGAAATTTAAATAAAATAAATGAAAATAAAAAAAAAGTTTAACAAATTCAAAACTGCATTTAACAACTAGTATCGTATATTTTCTTATTATCAGATTGATTCCAAGAGGGGGGTTTAAACCCCAAAACCAAGCCCTGGTACACCACTGTCTATATGAATAAGCGAAAATTGATGAAGATAGAAGGTAACGTTATCTCTAAAACTGTTTACTAACCACACATCTCAGGACGAACTAATAAATTGACTGTTAACTTACGGCTAATGTCCGCACATATATTACGATTTTTTTCTAGAAATTTCATCTATAATCTGATTAATATTAGATAATTCTACTCTAAAGATTATTTATCTAGAACTTGGACTATCCATATTTTTCACATTTCCGGCTGGGAATTCCGTCGATCCGGGATAGTGATTGTAAAACTCTGATAAATTACAGACAGGTAATTGTGGGATAATTTTTAACAAATAGGATCGTGTTTTTGTATCGTTTTATCAACATCAAACGATGGAATGTTCGTTGTATACCCAGGAAACCAGGGACCGAGAATACAAAATCCGTATATACTAATTAATTTACATCACTATGTATATTTACTTCACTAATTTCGGCATTTTTTAAAAATTATTTTAACCGCCGAAAACGCGAAAGAAAAAAAATTAAAGTTCAAAGTTACCAGAGTTAGAGGGATTAATTATAACTTATTATTTAATTATTTCGAGAATATAAACTAATACAGTCTAGTCTCTCTATACATCTAAAAACAGTAATTATATAAAATTAAAAACAATGTAAATCAATAAAATCACAGAAAACATTTAGTGTGTAAGTTGCAAATTGAAGGGTATTTAGTATCTCGGGGACAGAAATTGCATAAATGAAACTAACAACGGCACAAACCAGCACAAATAAAGCGTAAGTGGCCAATAAATTTACAGATCAAAATTCGAAATAGGAGGCTGACCCCAACTCGGACACCTAGTATTTTGAAAACGAAAGTAATAACGGCACAATCCAGCACAAACGAAATACTAACATCTGAAACCAGCACAAGCGAAATACTAACATCTGAAACCAGCACAAGCGAAGCACGATTGGCATACAAATTTTGAGGTTTATCTATTAGAGGATTGATTTTTAGCCTGCCCTTTGTATCATATATATATATATTACAAATAAATCTTCTCCAGTTTAATAAG
The DNA here is from genome assembly GCA_032883995.1 of Coronaproctus castanopsis. NCBI lineage: Eukaryota > Metazoa > Arthropoda > Insecta > Hemiptera > Monophlebidae > Coronaproctus > Coronaproctus castanopsis. Next base: position 51,847,355 of record CM065052.1, read on the forward strand.
ATTTTTTTTAAAGAAACATCACAAAAGTGATATTAAAATGCGATCTGTTCAGGAACATTAGCACTGGTATAAAAATCATCTTTGCAACAAAAGATAATTTTCGTCGCTATCTTCGTAGGCTAGTTCACGCCATATTGTTCGTTTTAATCTCCGAATATCCGAGTTTACGATCCTTCAGCTTATTTACTTCTATTTTTACACGCGTTGGTACTCTTTGCTGATGCTTTATAGCCATTATTTCGATCACTTCCGGTATCGCTGGAACTCCGTGATCGCGATGGATAACTGAATTTTTTTCGTACCATCTGGCGCCTGCTATTTTTCTAAGAATATTATTCTGCATTCGTTGCATACTTTATACTTTGCTCGAATGACGCGAAATTGTAAGAAAATAACATCAGTTGCGAATTAGTTCCATTTTTCCTGTTTTTAAATTTTTTTCTCGTCTTTTGAATTATAAAAAGAATCTTGAATATTTTGCACATCACCGAAAAAAAAATGCCCGGCTCCTTGTAATACTGTTAATATATTCTTATACATATGCAAGTTCCATTAAATAAGGCGACACAAACTATTTAAAAACTGTGCCTACGTACGGACCAGTAGCAATATATCCATATATGTACCAATATGGAAAAAAATCTTTTCCGGGAGATGATTATGAAATAAAGTTCGAAATTTTTGTTACCAAGTATAAAACTGATGAAATAATGGAAAGGCACTTTGAGCTCTACTGCATATTTATATATATATATATATATATATATATATATATATATATATATATACGTAAACGCCTCAACTTCTACTCCATATATGTATATAAAACAACTTCCGTTTCCGTATATATATATATATATATATATATACATATATAAAATTTGTATATCTAAATGGAATGGAGTTCGCTGCTGTAGCTTTTATATAGATCGACAATATGAAGAAAAGGAATACCATGATAAGAACAAACGATATGTACAATGCAAGTTGAGGATATGAGTATCATAAGGATAATAATTTCGGCATATACGATTGCGAGTAGCGGTGATAATAATAGTAATAGTAGCGGTCTGACAGCAGTACTAGTGGAGAAGCAAACTTTTGAAAGCTGCTGATGTGGAATAACAAAAGAAAGCCCTAAAAGTTAGGCCCTATTTATTAATACAACTGCCGGCACTTTATAGCGTGCCTGTTTGCGTGTATGTGTATATATGCATATACATATTATACGATACAATAAAGTACACTGTTATCATTACTACTAAACTGACAGAATCGTTATTAAATACTGGCACCAGTAATAAAACAATAAAACGATTGTATTCGTTTACCTACACTCACATGTATACACATATACATATACATATACATATATATATATATATATTATATATATATATATATATATATATATATATATATATATATATATGCCGGAATTGAAAGCCAACGTTTTTCTTAGCTGTTTCCCCAATCAATCCGCGAGTATGAGAATCGCTTTTCTCTTTACTTCGGCCGAATATATTTTTTCTCTCTAGTTTAAAAATTTGGAATGAACTTTTATCACCGAATGGATTCTTCTATTACTTCTATTATTGCTGCAGATCTGCCGGGAGGTGCAAGTTACAGTTTGCAGACAATTTCCATATTCTTAGCCGTTATAACGTTTCAAGGCGCACGACGAAGACGTGATACGGGATGCGTCGATTTCATATCTGATTCATCTTGTGACTGGCAACAAGTAAACCAGACAATGGATCATATCCTGAACGAATAATGCCCACGTATTGCCTGTCGCGGTGGATGGGAGGATATTATGGATACAGAATCTGGATGTGGATATTTAAGCTACTCGTAGACATACGACATAATCATCATCGAATGATTAAATCTTAAAAACGGAAATTATAATTTTATTCCGTACGTCACTCGGGATGATTCGTTTTAATTATTCCTTGTAATTGATGGCCATCTATCCCTGTCCCGGGCGCGTCTAACCATTTACCTTAGTGAAATGGCGCTAGTTATCATTTTGACATGTCCAAATTTCGTGTTGGTGGTATTCCTGTTCGCATGCGACCTTCAACCGTACCTAATATTATCAATTCTCCCAGATTGCTCCGTCGCATGATACGGCCAATGAAAGTGGATATACGTTTTTTAACGATGTCTCGTAATCGAGCATTCGGATTGATAAAATTTTCCAGCTCGTTATAAAACTTAAAAAACATCGATTTTGAATCATTTTTTCCACAGTGGACGGCGGCGATATAACGTTTATACTTGAGATGAGAAAAAAAAAGGAAAATAATCTATGTTACGAGGTATTTTCACGTGAAATATAATCGCTGTTTTACTATCGAGCAGAAATAAAAGTGTCACAAAACCATTGACTACAAATATTTATTTAAAATACGAGTAACGAAATATTTCGTTAATTATAAAAATCAGTTAAAATCACTAAAACTTTATTTTCTTGAAATTCACAAAGCTTTTCGGCAATTACGCCATTATCAATCTGTTTTTATTTTTTAATTCTTTATTTTAATAGAAATTTAAATATCGTTTGATAATGGCGTAATTGCCGAAAAGCTTTGGGAATTTCAAAAAAATAAAGTTTTAGTGATTTTAACTGATTTTTGTAATTAAAGTAATAAAAATCACTACATTCCACAATCTAAACTTTAACGAAATATTTGTCCGTATTTCGATGATACACGGAGACGAAAATAAAGAACAATACAGAAAATGAGAACACGAATATTTAAAAAAGTTAGACGCTTGCAAAATGGAATTGACAGATAAATGAGCATCGTAAGAGGAGTTTATATGAATTTTTTATCAGAGAAAAATTATAGATAGTAGTCATAGACTAGTAGACTGAGTTTGGAAAGTACATGCTGTGTTTAATGGTGGACTGATGTTTGACGTTGTTAGTGTATTTTACTACTTAGGAGTTAAAAGAAATTTTCAAAGGAAAATTTTGGAAAATTTCATTAATCATCCAATTTACGAATGTATAAGAAAGACGGATGGCTTTGCTTCGCATAAAATTACGCGACAGAATTAAAAGCATTGAACAAATAAGCCTGGACTGGTCACGTCGGTAGGCAGGAAGATGGAAGATGGACAAAAGAATTGATTCGATGTAGGCTTCCCCTAATATTCTCCATTGATGTTTATCCTGCGCTTCACGAAGCCATTATTATTTCCTTGCGACTGCTACAATATCATCCGTTTACCTTCTAAATGGTCTCCCTTGTGCGCGCTTTGCAGTATATGGTCTCCATTGGATCAATTCTTTTGTCCATCTTCCATCTTCCTGCCTACCGACGTGACCAGTCCAGGCCTATTTGTTCAATGCTATCTTTATCTCTACATCTTCGAATTTTTGTTTTATTTCGGATATATTCTGATTTAATTCTGTCACGTAATTTTATGCGAAGCAAAGCCATCCGTCTTTCTGTATTTCTTAATGTTCCTATGACTTCTTTCGTTAAGGGCCAAGTTTCTGCAGCGTACGTTCGTACTGGAATCACGCATTGGTTAAATATTTTGACTTTGTTTTCTAGGCTAATAATTTTAGTGTTTACGTTTTGTCTTATGCAATCCAGCCATTTGCCATTCTTCTCTCAATTTCTATTTTGTTTCCTTGTTTACCGGTCGTAAAAGCTTTACCCAAATATGTAAATTGGTCTGCTTCTTCTGTACGTCCTACTTGGGTATTCGTATTTCACCGCGCGTGTGATCATTGTCTTGATTTTGGACAAATTTCATATATTTTGTTTTATTCGGGTTTATTTGTAAACCAATATTGTTAACTGCACTCTCCAGTTCTTTCGTCATATTTTCCAATTTATCTTTAGCTTCCGCTATGATCACAATATCATCAGCGAAACACAGACGGTGTAGGTATCTGTCATTTATATTTATTCCACGCTAACGATTTTATTGCACATTCCAATGCTGTTGTAAACAATCGTGGTGAGATTCCTTGCCTAACTCCTTTTAGAATTGGGAATGTAGGTGTTGTATTGTGTAATTGCACACTGGCTGTTGCCGAGTTATATATGTTTGCGAGTAGGTCGATATATGTATTTTCTATATCGCTAACTTTTAGAACTTCCATAATCGAACGTGGATAAATGGAATCGAATGCCTTTTTTTTTAGGTCAACAAATTCAAGATATAACGCCAAGAGTTATATTCTTAAGATTTCTGTATTAGTAAAGTTAAAGTCTGGATTCTGCTGTACGATATTTTTCCCGAAAACCAGCCTGTTCTATCGATTGCTGTTCATCCATTATACGTTCTAATCCGATATTATTCTTGTAAATAGTTTTTGTATATCGTTGATAGAAGGCTAATGGGTCGATAGTTTTCTAGTTTGGCTCCTTTCTTGCGTAATAAAATAATGGGGCTCCATTATTTCACGAGGTTGGTATTTGTTTTTCGAAAATGAAACCATTAAATAAAGCTGTAAGTTTTTTTAACAAACGTTTCACCGCTGTATTTTAACATTTCCGGTGTTATTCCATCTTCGCCCGGTGCTTAACCACTTTTCATTTGTTTAATGGCAAATTGTGTTTCGCTCTCTAGAATAACAGGTACTATTGTTTCATCAGACATAGTGTTATTATTTACATCGTCTTATAATTATAAAATGTATATATCGTGTTTATTATGCCATTTTTATCTCTTATTATCTCTTCTTGATGTTCATTCTATATTGCTATTACTTGTTTTTTCCTTTTGCATAACCGTGTGTCTAATCTAAGTCCTCTATTGGCATCTAGATACTCTTTTATCTTTTCATGTTCATATATTTTCAAATCTTCTTTAATGTAGTTTCTAATTCGTCGGTTTATTTCAGTGTGTTGTACGGAATGTTTTCCAAATATCTGAATTATATCTTTCCTTTGTTCCAATAATTTTATCGTTCTATCAGCCAGCCTACGTTTCCGTGATTTCATATTCTGCCTTTATCACATATATCGGATGCTTGTTTAATGATATTTCTAAGTCGTCCCTCCATATCGTTTAACGTTGTATCTGTCGGTTTTACTGAATCAGCTTAATCAGCGCCGTTATCGTATTGGAGTATGTATTCGCGTGTTGTTTTAAACTTTTTATGTTTATCTTTCTCTTGAGTTGCGTATTATTTCTATATCTTTCTAGTCTTTTATTTATTACTATTTCGCAACGTGCGATTCGCTGGTCGCTTCCTGTGATCACCGCGTTTAATATATCGTAATTGCCTACTATGCTGATATCTTAAATTATGTAGTCGATTTCACCTTTACTTCCATTTGGTCCTATCCATTTTTTTTTTATGTACTAGCAGCATATAATTTATTCGACTGTATAAAAGTGGCTAACATTCTCTCTCGTTTCGTGTTCTAAATCCGTAAGGTCCCATATATCGACTACCTCCTTGAAAGAATCCTAACTGGGCATTAAAATCACCCATGATTACTTATATGTTGATTTTTCTTCCAATGCTATCATCTTGATTTCTTCCTAGAGTTCTTGAACTTTTTCTTCATCATATCATATCGTAGGTACATAAACCTGAACGATTTGTAATGAAGTATTCTTATCAATGACTATAACCAATTCTGATACAGCTTTAAATTTAATTACGTTTTGCGTTATATTCTTATGTACAAAAAACCCTCCCTGAGCTTTCTGACCTTGTCCTTATCAATATAGCGTGTGACCATATTCCTTCAGTATTAAAGTTTCTTCGTCTGAACGTCTCAATTCACTTAAACCAATTATATTTTATTTTATTCTTCTAATTTCAAATTATAACTGATGTAGTCTATCTTACGTTTCTAATGAGCGCACATTGTACGTTGCTATTATCATTGATGTTTTAGATGTTTTTTGTGACCGGGGGGGGCAGTCGCACGTGAGGACTGATGCATTCAATACGTCAGGTTAGGGTCCCATCCTTCAATTCAGGGTACTGGGGACATTTTTTTTTAGTGTAATTCGTAAGCAGTGAGGGGGTAGGTCATACCTTTCACGATGACCCAGTTCGGTTTGGAAAGATAGAGCTTGATAGGCCACCGATGTTCATGATAAACGAATCATCCGCTGCCATACCCTAGGAGAGTAAACCTATCTACGTTTCCATCCATCTAGAGGTTACCAGTTTTTCATAATATATGATACTGCCAACCTCTAGACCGTCGATCACTATTTTGTTTGCGGACCAAGATTCCCACTGAGGTTACTCTGCATACCAGGGGCACTACGTGGAGTGGGTGTGAGAAAGAAGATGAGAGGCTAACGAAGTCTGCTGGTAGACTTTGCGCATAACTCTTAACATTCATATAACGTCCAATGTAAATTAATACGAACAGCAATAAAATTAATAAATGAGTCAAGAGGATGATTATCTCGAACAAGGAGGTTAATAAGAACAACAATACATCATTAAACTTAATAATAATAATAGTTTTTCAATTTCAATTTCAATTTACTATGACGTTTCATTAAAAAGTTTACATACATGAAAATAAAACATATACCGACTATGCGTATAAATTGCGCGAGCGCCCGCAAGCATTTATAAATTCCGAGTAATAATTCATTATACGAATATACAAATATTTAAAAAAAGTTTACGCTGAATAATTTCTACAACTTTATTATATTTACCCTAAATTATATATATATATATATATATATATATATATATATATATATATATATATATATATATATATATATATATATATCGAGTGTTGAACAGTATTCTGAGAACAAACAAGAGGTTTATAGAAAATATCTATCACTTTGAGAGTTACTAAATAATTTTGAATTTTGTAAGCATATCCAGTAATTCTGTTTATATGTGCCGAGAAGTTTACGAAAACCGTTTTCTCAACATTATTATACCTACATTATAGTTATATATATATATATATATATATATATATATATATATATATATATATATATATAACATTAATTAAAATCGATAGAAAGCTTACTACGTCTATTTCACGTAGCGAGATTCTTCATATTCTGAAAGAATTAAGCAAGTACATTAGCATACATATATTTTTTTAAAATTCGTGTATAAATAATATAAATTTATAATATAAATTACTGTCTATATATCGTTAATGAAAATAATTAATAATGATAGTCCAATTGTGGAAAAAACCTGTATGTATTCACACGATGATCGGTCATATTTCTAATATTAAATACGACCGGAAAATGATTAAACCGACCTTAATATTTAAGTTTGTTCAATAAGACACCGAATGATTGATTTTATCAAATACTATCTTCTCGGTGGCCGCTATCCATCCATCCAGTATTAATGAAAGTCTAGTTGTTGCGATACGATCGATGATGATAAAGATGATGTTCATTTTAATTACTGCCAACATATATAATCTGCCGATGTAAGTTTTTAGCATAGCTAATAATGTTAGCAGCAAAAGTACTAATACTAAACTGTACAATACCGCATCCCTATTTGAAGGGTTTAGTTTTTAACCGAAATGACCCGATTCAGCATTAAGGCCGCTGAAGAGGAAATTACTATTCTAGACGTCATTGACGTATGGAAATTACACGGTTATACTACATGTGACGGTCGAGTGGGTAACTGTAATTACACAACCAGCATCCTACACGGTTGTATATATATATATATATATATATATATATATATATATATATATATATATATATTTATATATAATAATTTATTTGTCAAGATTTGTGATGTAAATTATTATTTTTTTTTATAGATACTGGAGTTGTCTCTCCTGAACCGCCGTTTAAGCTTAATCAGGACAGGCCGCTCTTTACAATTTGTTGTTATAATTAATAGTAATAAAATTCCCTCATACACTAGCATTTACCCGGATTGTGTAACAATTACTCTCGCATGCGTTAGAATTATATTTAAGTTAAAGTTGACATAATAATGGTCTTATATTTAAAAAATACACGCGGTTGTTAGAATCATATAAAGTAAATATGTACACTTGAAAAACTACAATTATTATTTATTTACATAACTAGGTTTCTTGATGTTACGTTCACATCACACAAACACACATGCAGATACATGCAGAGACACAACATGGTGATATTATGTGAACGGGGACCATTATGTGACGACGCAGTGTTCTGAAATCTAGGACGAAGTAAGTGGAAAATAAATTTTTGGAAATGAGCGATTTGTTTATTGAATTTTAGATTTGTTTTATTGAAGTGTCTTGTGGTTTTGTAGTTTGCACAATTCGAAAGTATAAATATAATACATCGTAATATAACTAAAGTTATTTCTTGTTATTATATATCATTATGCTTATTTTGTTTTTTTAAATGGGGGTGCCTTTTCAGCTTACCCAACGTGATACTGAGGGGACTATCTACATCTTAATCATGGATGCTGACTTTTCTAGAAATGTCGCTATAGTAGGGGAATACTTGTAGATTATCCAGATGGAGAAGGAACGATACATTATACGGAGGTGTAATACTCGAAGAACGTAGCAAGACAAGGCAAAGCTCCGAACGCAATGGCGCCACAGCAGATCATTCAAAAAAGATATGATCTGGGTTGCAGACTGCCTGTATAGAATGTACAGAATGGAGGGGACAGAAGGGACTTTCTCTAAGCTGCATACGGAAAAAACGGTCAGACAACAAATGGTGTCCAAATCCTAATCTACTGATGAATACAATCCTCTTACGACTAATCTTCTTAAAGAAATAGAACCACGGGAGTTTGGGAGAGATGGTTGGAGCTGATGAGAGGTGATTTATGATCTCAGTGTACATTAGCTCCCATTAACCTCTATGCTCTAACTGAATAAAGTAATTGATAAATGATTCGTATATATTTTTACATTATTTTCGTATATCTATTATCGTAGATTATATAAATGTAGGAATTTCGGGAAAAAGTAAAAGTGTTGTAGTCGCAATGGTATAGAAGTAAAGAATTATTAGTGTTGTTTTTAACATAGTGTAACCCGCAGAAGAAGGACGGGTTTGTTGTTTTTTAAACAAATCAAAAAGTACTCGACCAAAATTTTTGAATAAAATTTTATTCAAAAATAGAAAAACTAGAGATATACTTCAAATGGCGCTATTTACAATAAAACTTTCGAACATTTTTTCGAGCATAGCTGAATTCTTGAAATTTCTTCAGAAATCCGATTTTTCAGGTCTCCTTGGACGTATTTCGAAAAACGTGACCCTTAAGGTACCCTCATAAAAAAAAATTCGAAGCGATTAAATCCGAGCGTGGCGGCCAAGCGAAAATGCCCTTACCAAACGCTTCTTTGCGAGCATTTCTGTCGAACAATGACACGTCGCACCATAACCGTGTCAGGCTCATACGTCGACGACGAAGTGAGGGAAGCAAAATCGAGTTTATCATCTCGATATAGCGCGTTCCTTCGACAGTACCAGTGAAAAAATAAAGTCCCACTATTCGGCCCTTCAGTCCAGATAGTTAATCGCTCGCTGTGTGACGGATTCTGTTCGATTGAATTCGGATTAAATTCGGACTAGTAGCGGAAGTTCTGTTTGTTTACGAATCCGGATAGCTGAAAATGAGCCCCTTCCCTCATCAAAAGAAAAGATTGTTTAGATCTCCTCGTCTTCGATTTTGTCAGCATCATTTCAGCAAATAGTTAACGTTGTGTACGATCGGTACGTTTAACGAATATCGCGCTGAAGGTGCTACTAGCGAAAAAATGTATTTTGTTTAGATAGCGTGTATTCGTTCTTTAGATATATCGGAAGTTTCAGAATTATTCGGTAGTGCATGTTTTCTAGTCGTTATAATTTGGCAAAGTTTCCAATGGCTAATGTATGACTAAAAAGCGCGCGATAATTATTAATTTTAAAAAATTCGTACAAAGTTTCTCGCGAATCGAATTACCCGGGTCGAGCGATCGAAAATCCGAAGAATAGTTGTTTATATTTCATCGCCAATTAGTCGTTATAAATTAATGGAATATTTAATGTAAAACGAATGGAACCTAAAAGAACGCCTTTTGTAATGGAATAGAATATTAAGAAGCGTAAACTAATTTCGGTATTTTTATTCCGACTGGAGGTAGTGTGCATACTTGATGAAAGTGTCCGGACAGGTTTTTAATAATCTCCTAAATTATTAATATGGCGGGTATTCCCTAGTAACGTGTTGTTATTGTAATTTTTATCATCGTTATTATTTATTATTAATAATAATAATAATATAGTAATTATCGTTTAATATTATTATTATCAAATTTGACTTTTTATTTCAAAGGTGCACGTCTAAAATTATTTACTTACATACATAAATACATACACACACGTACATATATATACATATCTATATATATATATATAGATATCTAGCGTTCCCATTTGATAATCAGATATCGTCGGTGTCGCTTATTAGCATTATGTTATTTAGTTTAGCACGCGTTACTTTTATGATAACGTAATCTTCGGTAATAACGCTTTTCGTTCCGATGTAACCCATCGGCAGTTTTGTTTCTGTTCCACGTTCTCGAGCAATTACTACCTGTATCGGTCGTCGCGGCTTTTGTCTTGCAATCGATATCGCGTACACTAGTTGGTACTTTTGTACGGGTAACTAGAATGGCGATTCGGCACGTCTCTCCTCAGCTATATTATATCGTGCTCACATAAAACTATATCTAACCTACTCGAGTTTACGTGTGGATTTGGTTTATATATATATATACACACACATACATATATATATATAATATTGTGCTTATATCTTTTATACCTGTGTCGTAGAGATTGGATAGAATTTACTATTAGAATATCCGAACATCTACAAACGTTGACAAATTTTTCGGTTATACCTGTAATCGCTTCCTAATAAGGGAATTTCAACATATCGTGTAAAGATTTGATCGAAGTAAATATTCGATATTATTCGTAGGCGGTGATTTTACAGTCTTCGCACACCTGGTTTATATTACTTCCGCTAGTATAAGACCAGACTGGGCAGGTGTAAAGTAATTTCGGTAAAATTACTGTTTTTTTTATTTATTTATTTATATATTACAAATTTGTTTTATAGCGCGGACTTTTTGTTAAATATTGGAAGTAGACAACTCATTTTTCGTATTGTTCTATTTAGACGATCGTTAATGTGTTTGATAATAAGTCGTCTATGATGACGCCCATTTACACGTTATTTCCAGTCGAGATGAACGTTTTTAATTTAAACGAAATGATTTAACGAAGGCCTTAGTAAAAATTATCGAGTCATCTAAAAAGCGATACGTATTATAGGCGATTACATCGCGTCATTATCTGAAATTATTTCGTAAATCGAAATAAAGAAACGTGGTATAACGTATAGGATGAATTTCAGGCACGTGGAAACCGGTGGTCGGTAATGAATAAAGAAAACTTTTAGGAGTGTAGTAGAGATTTCGTCTGATGGTACAACCAATCAGAGTTCGGAAGATAATACCGCTTGTTAGACAACGATTCGGAGTGTAGAACATTATCGTGTCTCGTGCAGCTCGCACGAACTATCCAGGACATCGGCTAAAAGCCTAATCACGTTATCGATATAATAGTTTCCACACGTTGAATTTTTCGCTTCGTTTTGTATTTACGCGGTATTTATTGTTTCGTATTTAGCAAAAGGTCTCCGTAAATTTTCGACATCGTTAGTATAATAGTAATTATCTTTATCGTCGTACGAATGTGTACCTTCAGAAATGATCGACGCTTACAATTGATGTGATAATGAGAAATAGTTACAAACGAAAATAAACATTTTTAGAACAGATGGCAGAAAATATATATATAGTAAAAGTAAATAGCTATAGAACAAACTCCAGTTACTGAATAATTCAGCGTACGCCTCGATCATTCGTTAGTATCGAAGCCGAGAAAAAAATGAACTGAATATAAAAAAAGGAAAAACAGAGTCACTGCTCGGATCTCGACCAAAATTAAACTTAAAAAAAAACAATCTTCCTCTCCACAAGATGATCTCGAAGCCGGTATTACGGCTTTACGTTAGACCATATCGAAACAAAGTATTACGAATCATATACTCGCTTGTAACGACACCGCATAGGGATTTCACGAAGAAAAGTAAAGAAAAATGTATTTGATTAAATTAAATTTAGAAAAAAAATAAATCATCCAGTGATAGTTAAACATTTATCCAAAGTTCGAAAATCGCAATAATTATAATTTTTCAAGAAACCGATATAGCGGAAGGATCATAAGCTATATATATATATATATATAAATTCCCTCTAAATTTACCTGCTGCTGGGCAGATCTCTGTTTTTCAAATCTCTAGTTGATGATAAATATCCTAGATTTGAAGAGAAGGGGAAAAAATATCAACGAGAAAAAGGAAACGGTCGAAAAATGCGAGAAGTTAGTTTTCATCGATCGAAGTTGAAAAGTTAGCGAGAAAAGAGACGACTTTAGGGAATTTAACCGAACGAATTTAGCTTGTTAGCAGACTCGAAGAATTCATTCGAAACTTTTTTAATCTATCGGGAGATTACAAGTAAAGTTTAACAATTTTTTTGTTTTCTTATCAGACCGTCATATCGCCGACCTTTCAGAGAACGACGATTGTACGATGATTAGCGATCGAGATAATAGGAGATATCAAGCGCCGATTACCATTTAGGGAATAAACATCGACAGAAGGGCACTTTATTAATTTAAACCTTGTACTACGTCATCTGCTTCTTCGGAAGTGAGTCTATTTTATAGTCGATTATCGATTGATGTTCGATTGATGTTAAAAGATAACACTGAACTTATTACGTACAGCGAATTTTGAATATGTACTTAAAAAAACAAAATCGGGTATATCGGTATAGATATAATACAAAGTTGAGTTACTGACGATTGTTAGTAGACGCGTATGCCTTTCTGACAGCGGCGTAGCTGAAGATCAGCGGACGGTGTTGAGTTCTTGAAGTTTTTAAGGACCACCGACTCAAAGTTTCAAATAATTGAGTTTATTCGCGTAGTACAACGGCTTAAATCCTTTGATTTTTTAGAGTGTTTATTATCGATCGAATTTCCTAAATAGTTCAACATATCAACTAGTTCGCAATAAAAATTGCAAACAGGTTACGAATTTTTTTTTAACTACAATTAGCCAACCTGAAGGTCATCGAGTAGTTGATATTTGATACATAGCGTGTGAAAAGAAGGAACTCGGTCAACCTTTTATTTCAAACAGTTAACAAATCAGTCGGACACGATCTAATCTTTGCAACTCTTCCGAGTTATCGAGCAATGGCCAAAGGATTTTTACGCTTTTACAACCTTATTAAATAGCTTTTGGAACTTTTCCCGACCTTCCCGAGAACAGTACTTACGTGCAAGTCACGGTATATCGAAACATTTGCAGATGTTATTTATCTTAGAGCTCGAATCTGAAATCTTTTTATTATATCCATGTTGCTAGGTTAAAGCTGAATACTATACGTTCACACCGGCTTTTAAACTGCGCTGTATACAGGTAATTTATTTATTATTGTAGGCTAAGTTTAGACTTTCTACCAGTTAACCTCGAATGGAATTTTCTCACTTTTAACTGAAGCACATTTCGTTTTGGTTATTAAGTATTTGCTTCAAGTCAGTCGCTTAAATGCATACCCAAATATTTTACTACCTCGCTTTAAGCGAGAATTTCAATCAATCAAAGGTTAATAAGGGACATAACTATATTTGTAAAGATCGTGCGAACAGTTTTAGCTTTATTTATTTTTACGAAGATAAGAAAATATAATTATTTTTATTTACATCGATATCGTCCGTTTAAAACTTGTTTATAACCTTAATAATTATTTACCCATATTTATGAAGTTTTACAAATCGCGTATGACATTTTACTAATACGGTTACGGAGTATAGAACTGCGCGGTAAAGATATCAAAGAGTGAAATGAGTGAAAAACTGAACAGATAAAAGTTGAATATACGACGAGCATGTATTTTGTCTCCGATACTGTTTAATTTTTATTCGGAAAAAATTGTTGTAAGTTCGTTGAATGATCAAGGGATGTATAACGTCAAATACATCGATGACGCAGTTATATGCGCGCCATCTACAATACGTACCGAGGAAACTAAATCAAATAATTACAAGAATATATGATTTCATTTTTCTAAGAACCACACTATATGTATTGGTACTTCTCGGTACCTTGTCAGAGTTTAGTATCATATCTTATATATTCGAAGAAATATGCTTTACGTAGTAGAAGGGTTATTTCAATATAAAAATCGCTACCGGTCAAAAATATGTCTGTCGATGTAATAATAATATTATTTCGGTTTTCATTGCCGTGTTCGTAATGCACCAGTCCTACGGAGGATAATACTGGACGAACTCGGTATAATTTTATAAAACAGTTGGGAATGGCTTTGGTAACATGTTGAAACGGAGATTGCGGATACCGGGTATCAGTCGATAATTCCGATCATGTACAAGTCGCGCACTAATAAAGATAGACGAATGTTATAGACTGAGAATGGAGCAACTAACGACGATCAGATCGACTTGTAGAAAATGTCCGTTGAAAAATGAACGGAAAAAGGTTATACATGTCTAATATGCAAAACGCTTATATGTATGGAATGTACGAGATGTTTTTGTCCGGATTGTCTCTGGTTTAAGTGTATGTATTCAAAATATACTGCACACACAAAAATATTGTTTTTTAAATATTTTTAATTTTTTAATGTTTTATCAACATTAGTTTACATCTTATAATTAAAATTAACATTTAATCACGTTTTATATATATATATATATATATATATATATATATATATATATATATATATATATGTGTGAATATTCCATAAATTACGTTTAAAACTTCATAAAACGTTTTTGTTAATATACTTTTTTTAGCGCAACTAGTTTAAACTTCGAATTTATTGATTTATTTTTTTAATGCGCATGTAAATGTCACGACATTGTTTTAGTGTAATAAAATATTTTTCTTTAACAATTTTAGGTAGATATATTAATAATGTCAAAATGACCGGTTGTCAGTGGCAACGTTTAAAAAACAGTACGTCTGTGGTTAAGGGTTAGCATAAATCGCGGGAATTTAAGGCGTTAATTTTTCTTCTTCTTATCGTATCGGTCATGTTATATGGCCTTTTTTACCCAATATTTCACAATTTGAATTGCCTCGTCTAAAATTCCATTTATTCTTGTCATATCTTCCACCATGCATTGTATCGGCAACAATGAGCAAGTTAGTAGGTGCTCTGAATCTTGTACCATGCCACATTCACATCTGTCGTCATCTTTAATTTTCCATTGTTTCATGTGCTTTGCCACTCTTCCTGTCATGGTTCTTATTCTATTTAGGGTTTTCCATGTCGACCACGGCAAATTATTACCCGGAGGTAGATGTTCGTTCGGTTTTTCTCATAATTTTAGTTGATTTTCTTCTTCCCTTCCATAATTCCATCCTAGTAATTTCAGGCGTTTGTTTCAAAGCGACTTATTGCCGCATCTTTCTTATTCAATTGATGTCTCATGTCTTGTTCTTGTCTTGTTTTTTCTTTACTAGCCATCACTACCCACCTTATGTCTGGTTGTGCTGTCCCGCATAGTATTTCTATTTTATCAATAGATGTAGGCTTTAAGCATCCTGTAATTATTCGATCGGCTTCGTGTAGTGCTACATCGATTCTTTTAACATGTGCTGAATTCCGTCATACTGCACTAGCATATTCACCTGCGGAGTAACACAGAGCTAAAGCTGATGTCCTTAATACATTTCAATCTGCACTCCAGGTGGAGCCAATCAATTTTCTAAGTAAACCATTGTACCAATTTTTCTTTAAATGATTTAACGCTTAAATATTTTGGGTTGTTACAGTGTTCCAGAGATATCCTTTGCCATGTAACATTTAGTTTGCGTCTTGCATCCTTATTTCTCAGGTGAAACTCCGTTACTTGGGTTTTATTAGAGTTTGGTTTGAGGTAATTGTCGTCATAGTATTTTTCCATAGTCTCCAGTACTTCATTCAGATTCTTTTCTACCGCGAAAAAAGGTTTCTCTTGAGTTATAATAGCTACATCATCAGCATATATAAAGTGTTTTGTTGAGCTTCCAATTAGTATATATGTTAAATAAGGTTGGTGCAAGTACGCTTCCTTTAGCCCGTTGTTCTGTTTCCTCCATCTGATTTTTTTGTTTTGTAGCCATTACATAGAATCGCCGATTTCTCAACAGTGTCCTAATGATTTTGGTTAATTTGTAGTCGGCAGTAAGTTCGTATACTTTTTTTTATTAGTATTCTATGATTTACTGTGTCATATGCAGCGCTTAAATCTACGAACACCGCCCCTGTTATCGTGTTAATAAAAACACGTGAAGCGGTCTACTTGGCCATATATAATTCGAAACAGTGAATAATGTCATACTACAAAAACGAATAAAAAGGTAAATATAGATGTCGAAGAGGAAGCAGACGAACGTCGTGGAATTATATTAAAAAAATACAATAAAAATGAATATATATTAAAATTAATATATCATATAAAAAATACAGTTAAATTTATACATAAATAAATAAATAAATACAAAAAAAATAAATAAAACAAAATGTAATATATAACTGGTTCTAGATGTATAATACGGTCACGCTATAAATGGAAGTTTTGTCGCATGGTCACCAATCTCCGATACGAGATGGATACATATAAGTAAATTAAAAAAATATATATTTCGAATTAATTATGTTAATTCGAAATTTGTATTTTTTTTTGTAGATAAAAAAAATAATAATAGATAAGTGATTACTCGATAACTTTAAGAGGGCCCATTGAGATTTTTGCGGAAAGATCTTTCAGCTGTTGTCTTCTTACTCGTGCGCAAAACATTTTATCCGAACGCTGGATTAAAATAAATGTATAACGGGAAATATGTGTATAATATATTACACACACACACACTCGAACACATACAAATTTATTCTAATGAATTGTTCTAATAATGTTTCAAACGCATAACCGTTTATGATACATCTCTGTTGTCCCACTTTGCTCATACGTATAACGCTCGAGGAGGTAAATGGGTTTTTGCAAAATTAATTTAGGATATATATATATATATATATATATATAAAATTTAATAAGATTATCAATGTATAAGTTGTGTAGTATGAATAGTAAACGCTTGTTTACATATTTATAAGTAGTAGTTTTTAACGAGTTCCAAATTGTAAATGATTATTTTTATTTTTATCACTACCGTCATCAACGTTAATTTTAATTTTTAATTTATTTTTATTATGGTAGTTAATTTTTACGGCGGCGTAACTCTCGTCGTATACACATATTATATTATTCGCCCCTCATCGCTCGTTTTTAGCGATATCGGTGTAGTTCCTTTTTCAGGGGTTTTTACTTCGTCAAATAATTTCATACGAAATAAATAGTAATAATAATTTTTTTTATTATTATTACTACTGTTAAATTGTTTCGAAATATTTAAACTTATTATTTATTAACTAATTAAACTTGAAATAATTAGAATTCGAATTTTAAAAAATATTTATTTATTTCTATACGTTTAATTTTAATTTGCACGAATTACTTTATTACGTTTACACTTTGTACAGTCTTTATCCTTAAGTTTACATGTACGTTCGAAAAAATGCGTTTAACGTTATTAATACTACTGATTGTTTTCCAGCTTTGAACGCTATTCATAATGTATCTAACAACAATAGGCATCCTATAGTGGAAATTACTAAAAATACTGAACGGTCCATTACATTTCTCTGGATCCCAGCGCATACTGGAATTGCTGAAAATGAGCTAGCCGATAGGGCAACAAAAGAAGCAGCAACTGCATTATGCCTAATTTACCATTTCCATTCGCAGACCTCAAGATGTTCGTGAAATCATCATTATTTCAGTTATGGCAAGAAGAATAGCAATCCGTATTAACATCAAACAAGCTACGATCTATTAAACCAAAAATAACACCTACACACTTACAACATCGGAGGGACATAGTTGTCAGCAGATTGGGCCACACAAAACTGACACATGGTTATCTCCTTAATAGATCGGAGGCTCCATTATGTGCGGCCTGCAACATTGCACTGTCTTTCCAACATATACTGACAGAGTGTCCTCAATATAGCCTACAGAGATCATACTACGGTCTTCCATCTTCATTACAGCTACTGCTCGATGACAACATTTGTACGCTATCCCGACTCATCCTCTTCCTACATGGTACTGGATTGTATCATTTAATTTAATACTTATTTTCCTCTGTGCTTCTAGCCATTGCTGTATAACATTCATTTAAATAATAATAATAATAATAATATTACCGATTGTTATTATTATTCCATTTTGACCGGGCGATTCGGAGAACGTCTTTTTACAAAGTTAATTTCAATATTACTGACTCAGTTACGCGTATTTACGAGCAATTTATTAACAACTATATTTATTTATACATTTGTGCTCGAACATAACTTAGTAGATTATTTATCTAATTTTTTAATATTTAATTTGTTTATTCATTTTTTTATTTGTAATAGTTTTTATTTCATATATTTTTCCTTTTATCGTCTCTTTTTAAAATGTATTGATGTTATTGAAATTGAAATAAATTTGATTTGATTTGATTTAAGAAGCGACAGTAGTAATAATAGTATTAATTATTATAAATTATTCGTGATCTATTAAATATTATTTATCTATTTGCTTTTAATTTATTCAATTTTTTATTTGTAATAACTTTTATTTCACATATTTCGCTTATTAAAAATGTACTTGCGTATTGTATCGAAATCGAAATAAATTTGATTTAATTGGATTTGATTTGATTTGATTTGATTTGATTTGATTTGATTTGATTTGATTTGATTTGATTTGATTTGATTTGATTTGATTTAAGGAGTGGTTAGTAATTATTGTAAATTATTTGTTATCTACTAAAAATTATTTATATATTTTTTATTTTTTATATATTCATTTTTTGAAATGTAATAGTTCTTATTTCATATATTTTTCCTTTTATCGTCTCTTTTTAAAATGTATTGATGTTATTGAAATTGAAATAAATTTGATTTGATTTAATTTAAGAAGCGACAGTAGTAATAATAGTATTAATTATTATAAATTATTCGTGATCTATTAAAGATTATTTATCTATTTGCTTTTAATTTATTCAATTTTTTATTTGTAATAACTTTTATTTCACATATTTCGCTTATTAAAAATGTACTTATGTATTGTATCGAAATCGAAATAAATTTGATTTAATTTTATTTGATTCGATTTGATTGAAGAAGTGGTTAGTAATTATTATAAATTATTTGTTACCGACTAAAAATTATTTATATATTTTTTATTTTTAATTTATTTATTTTTTGAAATGTAATAGTTCTTATTTCATATATTTTTCCTTTTATCGTATCTTTTTAAAATGTATTGATGTTATTGAAATTGAAATAAATTTGATTTGATTTGATTTAAGAAGTGATAATAGTAATAATAGTAATAATAATTATTATTCGTTATTTATTAAGTATTTTATTGTTACCACTACACCGACGACGACGAGATGACAATAATTTATTATTTTTGGTCAATCGAAGAGTAAAAAAAATTAAATTTAAATAATATTAATTGTTTCCGAATAATTTAACTTTGCCCGAAATTAATATTAATTCTTTTCGTCTGTTTATAATATTTTTACAGTGTAGGTAAATATCGGAAACTAGTTTCGTTCGTAAACTTAAAACGGAATAAAAGTTAAAATCGTTTTTCTAACTAATAATGACCGCCTTAACGCGAAAATTACCAGTCGACTAGAGTTTAATTATTAAGCTGCTATCCTTTAATGTAAACGTTATCCTCTTCATTAAAATTTCAACTGTAATCACGACTTCCGTTATTTCTCTGTACGCGGTTAAAGGCAGACTAGGTTACAAGTAGTTCTCGGTACATTTTGTAACTTTCGATAACTATCGTTTAGTGTAACTGCGATAGTATTAATACTACCAAATTTACTATCGCCCGACAGTCAATCTGCTGTACCTTCTTCGAACGAATGGAGCTTATTTTATTGAAGCTATTTAAACGAATTAACGAAGCGCGACATCGTTTGGATCTCGCCAAAGCAGCGCAGTTCCGAACCGACAATGGTACGTTTTGACGCGATTTAAATTTCACCGTGTTTTTCTGTCGATATCAAGTCCTGGCACCTTGCTAGCTGGGTTTGAAATTAGTTGTCTGGAGTCTGCTTAAATTTCCTTTCATTTGGTAGCTGCGTCGTCACTGTCATGAAGCCAGCTAGCCGTCGTTCATGCTGATTTCCTGGTGCGAGACGTGTATGTGGAGTATCTTTAATATTATTATTCTACGCGAGAATGCGCGCTGTTGTATTTAGCGCATTATCGTTTGAACGTTTCTCTTCTGTACGCGGTGAAAATATATTAGCAGCCGCATAGAATGGCACATTTTAGTGTATCGGCTACTAAGTGTAGTGCAGTGTTTAGTTATGTATCAATCGCCTTAGCATAAAACTAAACTGTGCAACAATATTCTGCTGCTGAAAGCACTAGTGTAGCAGCCCTGAACTTTAGTAGTACTATTACACCGTCGATACAGTTAATATTTTTTTATTGTTTTTTTTTTACGCTAACCTTTATTCTTCACGCTTTTCGTTATAGATTCGTTATCTCCTATATCCTCACCTATACTATTTTTTTGTTAGAAATACTAAACATGACTTTACCACCTATTGAGTCCCGTGTCGATCATATGTGACCGGCGTTGTCCATTATCGTCAGCCCATGTGATTTTTCTTTGTATAAACGTGATAACTTGCTAATTTTTAATTTTCACTCCGTATTTATAAATATTACTTTCCAATCACTGTGATTAACTTAAAATTTTTCTATTTCTTTTAGAAACGGAATAAAACTTAAAAAGTAGACCTCGAAGCTCGGTTTATGGTACTTTCACCAGCACTAGAATACTCACCACCTCCACCATCATTAGCTCACATACTCATGAACAACAGCAAGCAGGAACGGACGACCGACTGGACCTCACAAACAACCTTCCTTAGGAACATAAAACCAACTATAGAACCTTGGTGGCCTCCAGATGGCACAAGCAGAAAAGAATATGGCACCCTAAACCGTCTAAGAGTGGGTCATACATCCATATCACACAATTACCTTTACACCAAAAGCCCTCCACCAACAAACTGCACCTTATGCGGACATCTAACAGAACCAACAGTCACACACTTAATATATAACTGCCAAACACTCACACCACACAGATTAAAACACAAAATACAGGGCCCAATACACAAAATACTTTCAAACAACCCTCAATCAATAGTTAGCATTCTGGCTTTTGTAAGAGGACTCCTAGCATACATATAAACTAGACACACGTCTCCTTATGCTGTAATAACCCTGCTAGTTAGGCATATGGAGATTTACATAATAAATAAATAAATAAATAAAAAAAAAAAACTTAAAAAAAACACCAGTCATTTATGAGTGACACATTGTTATCACGCACGCGTTTTTATTTGAAATTATAAAGTTTTTATTTGAAACTTTCATTATTCAGCACCATTATATTAATCGTTCGATGCATTCAAAATTATTTTACATAATTATGAACCAAAAACTCTGATGTAAAAGTATGTCAGTTATATACGACTAACACTTTCTTTTTACACGCGACAAACAAAACATCCTTGTTATTAGGTTGAAAACAAAAACTTTTAATCAAAATAGTTACAAAGTTAAAAGTGTGTCAGAAATGACTGACATTGAATTTTTTATCACGAGCGTATTCGTCAGTCATAGTCGACGGCCATGTGTTTGTTACCACCAAGGTTCAAAACGTGGCTAGGGGGCTCAAAGTGTTAAAAGAACAAGACTATAAACGACCGTACGAAGGAATAAATTCGCTTATATATTCTAACGTAGTTAAAAATGATAATTTTATAGTTCCCGGCGAAAACAGCGGGAACTTGCCGAAAAATTCGAAGGCAAAGTTCTGGGAAAGAAAAGACGATTACGAACTTGGAGAATTAAGGGAATTCCGACTACACGAATTATAAATCATCGTGATCCGAACGATTTCAACGAATAAATGGTTAAAAAATAATTTTTTCGAAATTGACACTTCGCGTCGAACAGCAATATTGACGTCAAACAGGAATATAAACAAAGCGGAAGAACGTATGTGGGAAAGACTTAATTAGTAGTTATAATAAACATTATGTTCCCTAAAACTATGATGGATGCCGAAAGATACAAGCCTATGTTATGGATGCATTCAAATGATTGTGCTCAAACTACCTGAAACAGGTCCGATATTAGTTGTGAAAATATAGGGTCAGAGAATATAAATATTTGGAGTTTTTATTTATAGATGGAAATTTAAGATAGATTAAGCGTACACAGTTTATGTAGAAATAAAACAACATTACGTATATTTTAAAAAATTATATTAGTCGGAAAACTATAAAAATGGTTTATTTCACGATGGTACATTCGAGATTAAGACATATACAGGCTCGGGGAGTTGGTGAAGAAATCTTATACAAAATCTGTATTAAACGATTATAGAAAAAAGTTCTTACAGTTAAAAGATTATTCTATGCTCTAAGAACTTCTTAAGGAAGCCAGAATGGTGGACTATATTAAAAAAATGGAAGGCAATTGATTTACGACAGTAACGTATGACCCCGAGAAATACGCTAAAGTATCAAGTAAAAATACGTAGAACTAAGTGTGATACATACATATATATATATATATATATATATATATATATATATATATATATATATATATATGCATAATCCAGTAGTTTATTTGCATCTATGATTATTAAAAGAAAGAGCATTAACATTGTCCATGTACATGAGAAACAGAACTGAATCAGTTACGACAGTTGTAAGCGTACGGAATGATAAAGTTTCCTTTAACGTTATATATACTCGGTAATATATATACATCACTGCACAGAAGGATTATATAAAGGACATAGTGCATGTAAGATGAGACAGTGGGATGAAAAGCCTATTTGAACCTATTAAGGAGTTACATTATATATATACATTATATACATATATATATATATATATATATATATATATATATATATATATATATACATATATATATATATATAATACACAGGTATACATTTCTATTTATTCATAGCAGAGTAAATTTTTCTTCGCAACAAAACGTAGAGTTCTAAACATCTTGAAACTTTCAGCTATAGCAAATTCTGAAGGGGTCGTACCTCTTGAATAATATTACCTGTTCTCTCCTTTAAATTCACTTCGCTCTTATCTTTCCATCATTTTCGTTTTATCTGTTTCTCGTATAGTTCACATCTACCTCATTACTAGTCGCATTCCGTTGTAAATCCTTTTACGAGATTAAATTATTAGGTACTTTTTCTTTTATTCGGGTTTTTTTAACCTTCATCGTCTACATTTAAGCTTCGAAGTATTCGAACTACGTGATAAGAATTAAGAATTTGTCAAATTTAACGCGAAATGTTTACTACGTAAAAGTCAGTAATACGACTATTTCTTTCATTTCGGGCAGACTGCTATGTTATAATAATGAAGGTCGAAAAATATAAATAATAGTTAAACGATGGTTACAAATTTATTTCGGAATTACTAACAAAATTATGAATACTTAATTTTAAATCTTTAGAAATAATCTGCAGCAATACGACATCAACTGGATAAAGTCAACCGCTGGTCACAACTTAAACAGAAGGAACGAAGTGGTCCTGTGTCATGTAGGCTTAGGCTAGCTCTATTCCTCCGAATGTACAACCGTAGCACTCTTTCAAATACTTTACAACATTCTCCTACATCCGAATCTAGACTCCTTTCCTTCATTTATCGAAAATGTACCAGCTAATTTAAATTCCTCCCGTGTCTCTGTCCTCAGTAGCAGTACACGGCAATCAACGAAACGAATACAATAAAATTATTTCTGTTGAGGCGAATATATAGCTTTGGAGACAGTAATTGTAACTACCGCGGAACTAGAAAAACTGGTCAAGAGACAATCTTCTGCCACCTGCACCCATTCCCTCTAGATATGTCTTAAGTTGTGGTCAGTGAACCATCAACAGTATTTGATCCTTTCCTATTTCTTTATCACATTCACTTATTGCAGATTTTTACTTTTCTATATTATTATTTTGAAGCGAAATAAATTCAGAACGACGTAATTTCTGTTCACCTTTTTTTTTTCTTTACAATCTATAGTGCTATTTGATGAAGGTACAGGAAATGTTAATAATTCACTGAACACAACTTGGGATATATCTAGGAGAAATGAAAGGTGAAGGAGGAAGTTTTAAGATTACCTCTTGGCCAGTTTCTCTTCAACCGACGCGACGAAGCGTGTGGGATATTAGTCACTAGTAGAATAGCTGAATTATCGACATTTCTTAGTCTGCTGAAAAAGAACTTGTATCTTTTTTTGGTTACTTCTAAAACAGTCGGTATCCGCTAGTTGCAACGCATAGATTGATTCGACATCAATCAAATCTGATGTAAGACTTAGTAGTGTCACATAGTTCGATGACGATAATTAAATTAATTTTTCTCATATAAAAATTCATTATTGCCTACTTCAATTTTATTAATGTTTTAAAGACACGCGAATTTTTTAGTATTTAAATACATCGCGTTGTAACGGAGTATCCTGGTGATGCTGTAGCCGTTGGATTAAATATATTGCGACGCGGTATAAACTGTTTTTATAGGTCGATGATATCGAGTACGGTTCGACAATTATCCGCCCCAAAAATGAAAAAATTACCATCTATAAATATGTCTGAATTTTTAACATATCCGACTAAATCTTTATAGGTAACCAACGTTGTTGTCATAAATAGAACATATTTTTACCCTCAAAGCATTAATTATTACGATAAATTGAAATCAATTTCAGACGATAATTTACCTATACGCACAAAATGAGAGTACTAAAATTTTAGCCACACTTACGAAAGTTGTTCTCCAGATAATCTTAATGGAAATATTCAATATAGCAATTTCGTAAATCATTTAATGCAGCTAAAACTAGATCGGACTTTTTTAAAATACACCTTAAAAATAGAGAAAGTCTGCTTCTTCCTCGTTAAATAAGAAAAATTTCCCTACAAAAATCCTGTTATCTAGTTCAGATAAATCATGAAACAACGGAGTATGGTGTAATAAAGAAATTCAAGGTTTGCACCTTTTAGTCTGCAACGCTTATGCTGACATCGTTGCTGGTAGAAAAGATCGAGGTAATTAATGATCTTAATACTCGCGGTAACGGTATCATTAATAATAATAGTATCCATGAGAATTACAATAACTAGGCCGAAAGCGGAAATAATTTGCTAGCAGAAATATTTAAATCATTAAATATAGTCAAAGGACCGAATAAATTTATCGAAAATTCGAAATTTCCATAAACGAGTCCAAATTAGGCTGTGAATGTCTAATCAGGGGAGGACATATTGTCTAAATTATCGATAATAGTAAAATGCGTTTTTATGCGATGTTAATATTTAGTCCAATTGTCAATTGTATTTTAAATGATTGACGTTAATTACATGGTGCTCTAATTCGGTTAAAAGTAACACTCTGAAGTTAAATATATTTATAAAGTAGAATAATATTGAAATTGTCTGTATACTTTAAACACAAGTTGACAACGTAATAATCACGTAAAGTTACAGCTGCTTGTTGCGAGTATTCTTGGGTCGTTCCTGCAAAGGTTTTTTCTCGAGCTACAACCACCAAATCATCGGTGAATATGAACCGTTTTGTTCCGGATTTTCGAATCTTCATTTTTATAGATATTCAAAACGTAGAAATTATTAAGTATTTTTCCATATTTAAAATAAATTTCGTTCAAAACGTTATAAACGATGAATATAGAAAAATATTGAATACCAAGCAGTACAAACGTATATATAAATATATATATATATATATATATATATATATATATATATATCATCATCACGTTGCGTCTTTAATTCCTAAAGATAATATATAAAGTTAAATTGTTAATATATATATTTCCTTATAGATTTACCGAAAAAGGGTGTCGTGATCATGATTATGTCGATGATGATGATGATCCAACCGGACATCTCCAATGTTCACGACCCATGGCTCGATGACTGCACATCTGTAAATTTATCCTGTTAGCTTTTGGATTTCAATATTTCATTGTGTTTTCGTATCGCAGAAGGTATACGAAATATTTCATTTTACGAACGCGGACCACTTTTGATCGTATTTTTTATGTCCCAGTCGCATTAAGTAAAATTGCGAAAAATTAATGTGTAACGCATTATTGATGAATCCATCTTTCCGTGTCATCTTTAATTTATATATGGCATTACAAGCTATTTTTAGTTGAGTGCGTATATGTTGCGTTCGTAAGAATATATATATATATATATATATATATATATATATATATATATATATAATAATCATATAACTTATACACATATACTTATATATACGTATGTATATACATTCCATTTTCCCCACGACTCACTGTACATAAATGTATAAAAATAGTGACATGGGTTTACTTAACTATTTAAATTATTTTGTGGTTTTGTTTAACCCTCCAGCATTGCGAAAATTAAATCGGTAGTTTTTTCTGCACATATTACACATCAACCAAATTTGTAGTGATTTACGACCACACAAATATATGTTTACGAACAGAAAAAAAAAACACAAACACTCCGCACACATAAATACATAAATAAATAAATAAATAAATAAATAAAATATATATATACATAATGCCAAATATCGGCATGCAATATGCATATGCTTTCACACATGCGTGTATCTACATATCTAATCATATATGTATCTACGTATCCATCTTTTTATACATACATACATATATATGTATGCATATATATATATATTTATATATCATTCATCGTATTTTTTTCCCTCACTATGAAAACTTTCCTGTCTTTAAATCTTTATAAGTATAATACTGTCTCGCGTTGAAACTGGTCTAGTAAATCAAAGAAAAAAGCGGATAATGTTTAACCGGCGTCGAGGATAAATTCGGTACCGACGAAAGGACGTTACACCGAACTTCGTTAAATATTCCCGCTTGATTTTTCTTCTACAATTTTCTTTTTACCGGCTTTTCCAGACCGCCTTTGTTGCTCTGTCAACCGTTTGCACGTACACCGCGTTAATTTTGCGGCTGTGTTAGTAATTCCGTTCTGTCGACATTTGCTCGTTTGTAATGTAGAAAAAATTAGATTATACGGTGTTCGATTTATTATAATTTTTTAACAAAAAGTTGAATTCGCGTTCTTTAATCTTGTCTATTCCCGACATTTAAAATATCGGCGAAGTTTCACACCGAACCGTACTTTTCGAGAAACCTATTTTGGACATTTCCTTTTTTAAAAACTGAACTTTTTCGCTGATTATTTAAATCGATATATTTATTAGATCAGACCAATGACGCTTATATCTTCCCCGATTAAAAGAACAAATACAACCTAATAATGGGTCTCTTTTACGTATAACTATCGTAAGTGATAATGCAAGTCGTCTCCGGATTTTCAGGATAATGATTTGAAAACGTCGGCAATATATAAAAGAAACGAGCGTGAAAATGACGGAAAGGAGTCGAAATAATCGAAATTCATTTTAAATCATTTCGCATTCCGTAGTTCAGACCCGGATTAATGTGGCTAATTACTTATCAGAGGCCCTCTACGAGAAAAACCCCATAAACCCCAATACGTTAAACCCACTTAACTCGACTGGTCGTTAATTCTAAAACCATAAACCCAAAACCGGTAAACCCGAGTTTTTATCGGATTATTGATGTATTATCAATGCACTTCGCTATCCCAGAATCGACAACATACACGAACCTGCCCAATATTAGAGATTTTGTCCTAAAACTATTAACTTACTTTTTTATTAAATGTTCATACTGAAACAATTAATTCGTCTGCTCGATAGGCTAACTGCGATTCTAAGTAACTTCGTTTCATGTATTCGAAATATAGACGACTTAAATGTAACATTATGTAGTAATTCTTTATAATTTATTTATTAGTATTAACCCATTTAAACGCCATTCGTGTCACTCAATTTTGTCTTCTTTATATAGTATATTGGTTTAAGAACTCACGACCTAAACAATATATTTCATAGACTTAAGTTCCTATATTATAACATGCATCGTTAGCAATTAGCTTGTTTTTCTTTTATTATTTATATTCTTACGGTGTTATTGTGGTAATCCCCGGTACACAATGTTTGTAACCCGTGTTATACTTTTCTTTTATGTTTATAACTTGCGCAAGTATACCTTTGTTAAACCGGGTGTGCAGTTTGTTGTTTTTTTACGAGTGTGTTTGTGTACGTGTAAGCGTGCATGCGTTACTTAGGTGTTTTATCCGTTTCAATCACATTATCCACTATATATGTTACATGGAATTTTAATGTTAACGAAATTTGTTAAATATCCGAAATTTTAAAAATGTTTGCATAATAGTTCACCGAAGAAGCAGAGTGTTGTTCGATAAATACGTGTAGAAAATTTATAATTTTCGTGTAAAAATTTTATCATGTACGACTAAAAGGATCATGTATTTTCCTTTTAAAATTTATCACACGTCACTTCTGACATTTTTCTCACCTAGCTCTAGGTATTTACACGTCCGATTCACGCATATTTCAAATTTGTTATCCTCGTTCCACCGCATCCTTGAAAATTTGCGGTTGTTTATTGCGATTTCATCTAAAAATCTGACCAAATGGGGTCGACGTTCACAGTTGTTCGTTCCGTTATTACTGTGAAACGACTGCTGCATTGGGGTTTGTAGTTTGATAACAACGGTTATCCGTGTTTCGTCCGTCATAGTATCGAACGAACCTAATTACTTGCGGTTGCCTTTAAGTTTCTGTTACATACCGATTTGTAACATTTCGCGGTTTAACGTATTCGGCGGAGATGTGACGCCTACGGTCATTGCCGGTAATAATTTGAACGAAAATATTTACGTTCGTTTTCCACATTGACCGCGGCTATTTTGCGGTCGGTCGTAGTTTCGCAAAATCGTTTATATGTAATATGTAGACTATATGATTTGCCTTAAGCGATATCGTTAACTGGATTTCCGTAGTCTGCTAAATAGCGAATATACGATTGAGATACCCTAATGTGCGATTATATTTCCTATACGATTTTTAATTATTAATCGTAATTCCGATTTTCGAAATAGTCTAACAATGTGATATATATCTGGATGTTTAGATACAAGTCGAAAACTGAAGGAAAATTTTTATTATATTATATTGAAGTGTTTTTAATATGAACGATTATACGCGGTTTATAAAAAAAAATGTCTGCCTCAGGGTGCAGGGAAAAAGTGAAACTTAACGAATAAAGACGTTTATTTTTAATAAACTCGCGGTTTCGTATAAATTAAGAAAAGGAACGCACACTGTACGCTATGCTTAACTTGACGTGGCGATGACTCAGATGTTTTCGTTCTACATCGCAAGTACACATCCCTTGTGCAGCGACGATTTGAACGAAATAACGGATAGCCCTTGACGCATGCGCAAGAGAAAGAATACGAACGCGTAAAAAATATTATTTCGTATTTTCTCTACATGTTTATAATGTATGTAAACTGAATATACAAGTATAACGAGTACAGCAAACGGGGAAAGAGTGCATCAGCCTGATTACACTGTGAGAATAGACCTGCCTATTATGTGTAAAAGCCTTTGGCTCGCTCGCCCGTTTTACTGGTTAACTCACGATATACAACGCGCCAATAGAAACAAGAGTTAAATAAGGGTATATAAATTCTGGTAATAATTTATGTATCTATCTCTGTTATATATCTATCTCAACTGATACATGTCTATTTATCTCTCAATGATAATGGAGAGGCCTGCTCACGCCATCGGTATGTAACGTTTGCATGTAAATTATGAATAGAAAAACGTACGATAAGAGCTGAAAATGTGAAAGAATATAGAAGACAAAAAAAAATATCGAATAAACCAAATGACAAAATGACGGGACGCGATTACAAAGTTACATACTGTAATATTGAACTTAAATTAAATACTTTAAAATTAAAGAAATTTGCATAATGAAATCCGGTCTCAAATAAATATAGCCATTGCTGTGAATGCGCTCCAGTGGTTGAAGTTATTCTCGTTATTTGAGAAGTTTTATCCGTAGGTACACCAATAAAAACTTATAAGAAGATTTATGAAGTCGTTTAGTCGCCGCTGATAATTTACTATTTTCCATATTAAGGTGTTTATTGATATATATTTGCTGACTTTTTTTTAAAATTCGTATATTTGATTATTTTTTTTTTTACAATTACACAGTCATATTAGTGCACATACATGCAAGTAAATAAAATGTATGCAACACTATTTCCACATACACACAACATATATAAACTGTCACACACACACTATAAAATCATCGACATATAATCAGATAAAAAAATTTCACGTGTATAATTATATTTCACCTCATCCGGTCAAGCTTTCGCTTGTCGACATGTATCAAACTAACCAACATTTATACACCAATGTTCGTGTATGTACACATATACATACAATACAACTAAATACATAACTTTAACAGTTTACTTACTGAATACAGTATTCCACTCATTCTAAAAGTCATTTATACGTCTCACTCATTTTTCAGACATTTATACCATCATTTTTACCTATTGCCTGCAGTAGTGATATCCAAGTTGTCTATCCCTCTTTCTCGTCATTTTCCATTCTGCATCTCTTTTTTTAATATTTCATTTATAATTCTATTTGTAACCATTCTTTGAGTCTTTCTTTTAAAATCGCTGTATCTTTTTCGTTTATTATATCATCACGTATTATATTCGGCATTTGTGTAATTATAAATTTATCAGTCTGATTACCATACTTTGTTCTCGGTATTCGTACCTTATATTTTAGCGTTTTTCTTAAGTTATATTTCCCAATTTCCCTTTTGTCCACATTAACAATTTTAAATTGGTTTAAATAATTCAATATTACTAACTACTACTAATAAGATCGTCGTGCTTTGTCCGTGATGCTTAACTTAGCGGCAAGGTGGCTGTTAAAGTTTGAAGATAATGTGTATTTGTTAGATAAGCACTTATTACGGAATAATTTTTATTTACTCGACTTAGGTTCTTTATATACTTCTAGAGCGAATATAGATGTAACGTTTAAATGGTTTGTGTCTAGAATAAGTGAATGTATATTAAAAAGTAAAAAAATCAGGAAGGTAAAAAGTTTTGGCCGTAAACGATCGCCCTGATAACGAATTATCTTGTCAGGATGACTCCTTCCAAAAATGCTTTATACAGACAATCCACTAGACAAAAAGTATAAAACTATGTCAAAGAAATTTCAAGTTGCGGTTAGAAAGGCTAAATTTGAATACTAGACTGGACTTTTTGATAAATATAAAGATAACCCGAAAAATTATTGGGATATTGTAAATCAAGTTATTAGTAAACTTAAATCAAAAATAAATGAAATACGGAATTGTGATTTAGATAATATTTTGGTCGAACGAAGCGAAGAGCTAGTTTCTAGTATATTTAATAATTACTTTAAAGATAGTGCGGTGAAATTAGTTGATAGGCCCAGCGAGGATATTCATAAAACGAACGATGGAAAAAGACAGTTTTTAACGATTTCTCTCGCTTTCTATGGATTTACCTGCGATGATGTTAGGAATGCTATTTTATCACTACATAATAAGTTTTCTTTCGGTTTTGATCAGTTGTTAATAATAATTATTAAGGAACATTCGAATTTCTTTGTACCTCCCTTGACGTTTTTATTTAATGAATCATTTGCCTCGGGAAAATTTTCAGGTTTTTTGAAATTAGATGTTATAACGCTCGTATATAAGTCTGGGTTAAAGACTGACATTACGAACTACAGACCTATATGTATTCTTTCATCACTATCTCATGTTTTTAAAAAATGTGTTAAAAAATCATATTACATTACTTAATGGGAATTAATTTTTTTTAGCTCTAATCAATTTGGTTTCCTACCTAATAGGGGTATAAATCACGCTCTATTTGAGCATAACTCTTATATTGCTGATAATTTGGAGGATGCTATTTATTTTGATATATGTAAAGCTTTTGATTAACCATGAAATCCTTTTAAACAAGTTATATGCATGGTGACTTCGGGGAAATACTTATTTTTGGTTTAAATCATATGTAAGTAATAGAAAATATGTGACAAAAATAAATAATATTTTTAGCGATAGTGCGCAGCAATGTTACGGTGTTCTCAGGGAAGTGTTTTAGGTACGTACTTATTTCTGATATATATATAGATGATCTATATAACTTGCATGTTGCGGGAAAGATTTTAACTTATGCTGATGATACAGTAATTCTAGTTAGTTCGCGTTTCCCGAGAGTGCTTGAACAACTTGCTCAGGATGATGTGACTTTTATAATTTTTATATTAAATATATCGTGTGAAATCAAACCAATTAATTGCGAGTTCCATTGAAAATTAAACATTTCCTATTACTAGAGATAAGAAAAAAACGATTGAAACTTAAGTGGCAGTAAACGTATAAAATTAAATAATAAAACATAATAATAAGTAATAATAATAAAATATAATGATAAAACAATAATTAATAATAATAATAAAACATATTAATAAATATTAATAGTAACAATAAAAGTTTTTACAGTAATGATAATAACAATAGTACTAATAAACATAAATATAATAATAATAATAATAACACTTATGAATGTAGTGATTTATAAAGTTTCATAAAGTTTAGATTGTGGAATGTAGTGATAAGGAAATCAACTTTTAGTGATTTAAACTGATTTTTGTAATTAATATTTATAAAGTGTAAAAGTTAAATTTTTTTCAAAAGGAAACTCCCAAACTTTCTTTTGTTGGAAACTTATTTTGAAAATATTGTAATAGGTTGAGTAAGGAAGGAATTATGAACTGCTAATTTCTTATCGGACTAGTTAATATATACTTCTGTATATATATATATATATATATATATATATATATATATATATATATATATATAAATATACATATAAAATTAGAGAAAGAGATGGAATTATTCGTACAATGAAAACGACACAAAGACTGTCACTTACTACACCGTACATATTTGGACGATTAATTACGTTAGTAGAGAATAATCATGATAATGACGATTACGTGCAGCAGAGACACGTAACGTAAATTCCAGTATAACTTCAGGAAATTGAAAGGCTTATACCTAGAGGAGAGAAAAACGGGTCCCTTTAGGATTTTTAAAATTAAACAAAAAAAAAATAGATTTTTGTTTATAAACATATATATATATATGTATGTCTGTTTGTGTGTTTAAAAAAAAGGTACAACCGCATAAAAAGGGACTTCATCAGTCCACTAAAGAGCTTTCTAGATGAAAGCTTTTAAGTTTATTTTGACCGTGTCAAACTTCAACTCAATAATAGTATCCATTTTAATTGAGTGAAAACTAAAATATAAACGAGAAAAAATGGTTCCGCCTTCATCACATCCTTTCGAAACTTTCTTTTAACATTTAGACGCTTCTCTATATTTTTCTTCTTTATTACACGACGAACACGAACGCATACTCATCCAAAGAAATGTACGCCAAAGCGAAGAATATTAGAACGGCCGGAACGATAAGTAAAGTATCATTATCATTAAGTTCCGTCTCCGTATCGGAGGTAGGTGACTACTTACCTATGTATATATATATATATTTGTTGTAGAATATAAGTTTGGCACTAGGGCGCACATGGTGTTTTTGCATTGCCTTCCACGCCATAATATTAATTTATATTTTTATTTTTCCGTTGTATATAATGTTCGAACTCGGTACCTTCTGTATTAGTTAATATCCGGACAGTAAAGTATAGAGCAAATATACTAAGGGCGTAGAAAAAAATGACCACTGCAGTAAAGAAATGAAGAATTTTAGTTTTTACAGTCGTACGCAAAAAACGGATGTTGCAGATTTAAAACGGAAATAATAGAAAATGAAAAAATTAAATAAAAACAATATCGAGCAGTTAAATATTACGCGGTAATAAAGAAGAAATTGGAAGATTTTGAACGATTCACATAGAAATCGAAAAGAACAGTCTCCACTATATAGACTGAACACAGGAAAAAAAAGTACACAGTAAAAAGATGATAATGACACGCGAAGTAAGCTGAAGTACTATTCAAATCATTTCGTGTATATATATAATATGCCGACGGGCATAGCGCGTTGACTTTCCGTCTATTTGCCGATGTTAAGCAACGGTACTTGGATGAGTGACCGCCGGCTCAGTGTGTTGTGTGTTGTTGGTATCTCCCAATTTGCCTGCCCCCGCGCGGGAGATTAGGATATTTTCTCCCCAATTTATTGATTGGGGAGACCAACATCCAAGAGTGGACCGGACCGATATAGGTTAAAAAAAAATATACATATATATATATATATGTATATGTAATATTAACTCGTTCATACATTATAAAATTTTGACGCATAATTATTGAATTTTATACAGGTGTTTATTTATACAAGCTCTTAGGTGACGTGCAGATGATTTTCAGTGTACTTATATAATAACAATTATTAAAATTAAGACACGTCACGTTAATTTTGCTAGCATTAAAATTTAATGTATCCTATAGTGTACATCGTCGGTGAATGGGTTAATGGAAGAAGAACTTTATTCAAATCATACGATACGAGTATAATACAGGAACACACGTTGTTAATGTTAAGTTTTAAGACTAGTAGCGCTGTATTAGTAGCGATTAATAATAAAATATAATATAAATATTCGGTTATTATAAGACAAATACTGTAATGCGTCTGATAATAACGTACGTAGTACACGCTCGCGCTTAAACATGTGATCGCATATTGTATACAAGCGCTTGTATGAATAAAAATAATCGAAATAAACGCTAAATATTCTGAAAAATAACCGATTAAATTTATTCATCTTCCTATTGAAACCCGCGAGTTTCTTAATGACAGGCTCCCCCCCAAATAGTGACGTGGTATCTACGTTTTTACTTTTTTAAAATTTTAATAATCGTACCACGAAAATTACCAACTCGCTTCGATCGTATATATAAACGCATTTTCTAACTTAACCGTATGTAAAGAACGAATGAAAAATTTTTATTATATTTTTTACACATAAACTGGAAACAATTTTCTTTCATAACATAAAGCTAAAAGTATCTATACATAAACCTTAGGAATTCCAAATTACAAAATTTATAATACACTTTTGAAATTATTTAAAGAAAATAATGTAGGAAAATATAAAAAAAATACCGACAGAAAAAACAGCCACACTGAGAAAAGAAAAATTGGTAAATCAATAAATTAATAAAACAAAAAACAATGTGTTTAGAAATAATTTTAAAATATTTATACCTAACAATAGGTTAATAATTACAAGAATCTGTGTTTTAATCTACGATGCTTATACTTAGTACAACGTACGCGTAGGTGTTTCATAATTCCCTATTACCCGAATTAATTTATTTCGATGAATTTTACAGTTTTCAAGTTTTTTTTTTATATGTTATTAATAAATGAATATATATATATATGTGAGGGATGTTTAAATGATCGTGTAGACTAGAAATTCTAGTATATCGCGTAGCATTCGACGAAATTCTGCAGCGATGATTTTGAATTGTAATTTCCTATTTATCAGACACTGATGACCATATAGGGCAAGCATAAACTATTGAATTTGCAGCATTTTCGAAAAATCAACTGCTACGAAAAGGTTGCGCATACCTGATGTATTAAAAAATAGAAAAAGCCAATAACGTATTTCGTATATACTTCGTTGGCTGAAAATAAAGATTAAAATGTTTCATTAAATCGCTCGTTTATTTCGTCAGTCGACTTTGATATTCCAAAATACCGGACTGCTAAGTCCAGTTTTTTACAGCGCCGAGCGGAAGAAATCGCATTGCTTAAATATCCAATTC
Source organism: Coronaproctus castanopsis (assembly GCA_032883995.1). Classification (NCBI taxonomy): domain Eukaryota; kingdom Metazoa; phylum Arthropoda; class Insecta; order Hemiptera; family Monophlebidae; genus Coronaproctus; species Coronaproctus castanopsis. Next base: position 51,883,536 of record CM065052.1, read on the forward strand.
CAAATTGGATAGATTTGTTTCGAATACGTTTGTGTGTGTATTATTATTATGAAAGTCGTATTTAAGAGTAAGATAGTGTCGATAAATCAGCGAAATCGCGCTTAAATCGTATATCTTCCGAAGCGTTTTGTTTATATTGCTTATATTGTTTATTATTCATTGTTTAGAATTACTCAGGGAGGTACTTTAACGACTGTACTCGACCACCGACCGAGTTATACTGCCCGACTGATAATTTTCTTCTTTTCTTCGCGTTGCTCGTTTTATTTTTGCTGTTATTTTAAAAGAACCGAATAATACCGATGACCGTTTTCGGGTTTCCAGTACGAGATTACAACTCTCGTTACTTCGGACGTTAATCCTTTTGTGTCCGTTAAATAGCCGGAATTTAAGCCAGTCGACGTTTTATATTTAACTAAATGTAATCGAGCTAGTGTATATATATATATATATATATATATATATATATATATATATATATATATATGTATATATGTATGTGTATAGGCACCAGCGATAGCGATAGTTATGCGGACGACGCGAAGTCGTAAATTACCGACTATCTCCGGAACGGTATACTTGCCTGAAATGGTTACTTGGGAATTTGCCAAAACTGCGACTACCTCGTAAATTAGCCGGCGTTAAAGCACCTTGCACGAAATGCGATAGAAACGAGTCGGTGAAGACGAGAATTAAAAAAAAAATAAAATAAATAAAAGTAAAAAATGGACTCGAGAAATAGAATACGAATTGTTTAGATGAACTTTAAACCTTCGGAATGATCTGGCCGAAATCAGCTGAAGTGGAATTATAAACACCGGAACGATTTTCTAATATATATATATATATATATATATATATATATATATATATATATATATATATATATATATATATTTCGTTGGACGTTCCGAATATGTTAAAAAGATTACGGTTATTTTAAAAATCGGTAATATTCATTAATTTTAAATTAAATAAATACGCGCAGTAATGTAGACGTTGAAGAAAAAAAAATAAAAATGTCATATTCCAAAAATTATTATGACATTTTATTGCTACGATGGAAAATCCGCGGGGTGGTATAAGAATAGGTGGCGAAAGAAAATAAAAAAATATCCCGGAACGGAGTAACGTTAACGATATCGGTGGATTCTTTAAGGCAGCGACAGACTTGTAAATATGTATATATATATTTATTTATATTTATGTACACTCGATTATAGTTTAATAACCGAAATCATTTGTGATTTTTTTTATAAAAAAGCGTTTAGTGATTTTAAATTCTTTCTTATTATTTACGTTTCGAATATTGTTTATTATCCGTCCGTTTACTTTAACAGCAGCCCGTATATCTTGATGGACTTCCAAATAATAATCAATCAAATCAAATCAAATCAAATCAAATCAAATTTATTTCAGAAGTGTTTATAATATTTACAATATTAACAATTTAATTATAAAACATATAATACTAATATTGGAAAAATATAATTACAACTTTCAAATTGTAATAAGAAACAGAGCTAGAGATAATAGATGAATAAATACAACAAGTCCCGGTTATGCTCATAAATTGTGATCATATAAACTGCCATGTAGTAATTCAACAAACTAAGATCTTATTGTAATATACAAACTAACGAGTAATGCGAACTGAGTAAAAATATAAAGATTATCATTAAAAGTTGGAAATAACAATTAGAAATAAAAAATTTAGAGCTGGATTATAAAAAGAAGAAAAAACCGAATTTACATTTCTAAAACAATAAAACAAAAAAAAAATCACCGACACACGAATACAATCACCTTCGAAATTACAAACAAAAGTTAATAAAATACTTTTATGACTTTTTATTCAAAACATAAGAAGCCAGCGTTTTACGACGTCGACGTTCATAGTTAACCATACAGACTCCGGAATTAAATTGTAAGCCGTAGCCCCGTCATAAATGGTCTGCATAAATGGGACTTATTAAACTTTTGCTTTACTTGTGCCAGCGGTTCTTGTTTTCTCTCTTACATTTGCTACATTGAAGTAATCTTTACAAAATTTAGAATGTTCAATCCATATAATTGCCGCACATTTAAAATGGATGCACTCACATTATTATTAGAAATACTCCTAAGAACTGCTTTTTGCGATGAACAGAATGGATTTAGGTTGTATTTTGCTGTTCCTCCCCAATGTATAATACCATAGGTGAGAACAGGTTGGTATATACACAAACGGTGTAAATGGTTTAGAGAGAAATATGTTTTCAAATAATAAAATAAATAATTCAACTTCCGTATCTTAGCATTATAAATCAACTATTTAATCCCGTGTTAATTTTCAATCAAACTTAATCCCTAAATATTTAATTCCGTATTCTCTCCGTATCGCATAACTATTAGACATATTTTCATGTTTTCAAATAAGTTAGACGCTTGATAAGTATATATTAAATATTTGATTTTTCTCAGAATTTACAATTAATCGATTATTAGTCAACCATTACTCGATCAACGCTCACTCGCGTTAAATTTTGTAAAATATCAGGAAAACGAGAATCTATGAGACTATTGCTGTGCCATCGGCATAACTAGAAATTCGGCCCGAAATATCCAAATCGCAAAGATCATTAACGTATATCATATAAATATGGTTCTATATACTGCCCTGTGGCACACCCGAATTTGTGACTATCGCTTGACTAAGTACGAATAATAATAATAATAATAATAATATAGATAACATTAATAGCCGTATATTTATAATAATATCAGCAAATTGACACGGAGCAGACATGTCGAACAGAAAACAAAACATCTGGACGCAAAATTGAAGCAGCGCTGTGTACCTTCCTGACACAGGCACTCTATTCTCTTGACAATAAGCCTTTTAATTTATAAAATAATGTTAAAGCCCTGTGTGGATATGCGGGGCTACGGAAAAAATAGTCGTATAAATAACATTCGACGATTCCAAAATAAGGATACTCATTGTTTCTCCTTGGTATATACCGAACTAATTACATCGTGACCTCGTTCCGTATATTAATGACTCAAACGCGGCGCCGTTGAGTAGTAAAAAAGGCGTTCTTACAATACACTGACCATCAATTTATTAGATAACAGTCTTCAGATACGCCGATTGAAATGGACCAGGACGTTTGATGTATCCTAATTTCGACTGGAATTGTTCGGGGAGCACTAATGGGTTTTAACCGCTTCTCACGCTACTTCGTATTTCGTACGAATTGCTATTATATATAGCCTCTCGACTAGTTGTATGTTATTAAAATTTAAAAATATATATGTATATAAAAATAATATTAAAATGTTAATAGTTATAGTAAAGATTATTTATATTAAACGATACGATACATATTGCGTATGTACACGTAATATATTCTCGTACGACATTAGACGGTGTACTAAAGACGCCTAACTAAACATTAGACATATTTTGCATCTGCGCGACGTCAGAGAAATAAGGTAGGTAGGTTCTCGGTAAATAATTTCCTCTTCCCTGCGTATGTTTCTCCGCCGAGTTAAAGTCTCGCCATTTGATGGCGTAATATACGAGTAAGAAGCATAAAGTAAATCATCTTAGATTATCTCGTTAATCAGAACTCGAAAGCGATGCATACTCGCCAATTACACGGGGGAATTCTAACGACAACGACATATATATATATATATATATATATATATATATATATATATTCACGGGTTTTCCCTTGTATCTTTTATTCCGATTCCTTCGAATTAAGGTGTATCTTTCTTAATTACATTTACCGAATCGCTCCGAAGATATTTGTTTTGGCTTTTTGCTAAACGTAACGAATGAATCGCTTCAAAAAGTTATATTCGATGTCTAACGTCTGGAAATCTGAACCGCGTATAACGACTGAGAAAGACGATTTCAGAAGTAGGAATAACATTGGATCGTTACGGATATATTCCCCCGTATTTTTACTTTGAACGAATTTATATGTACGCTACAAAGATTGGCGTCGCGTGTAAGTTATCTCGCCTAGAAGTCATCGTCTCCTAGTATTTCCAGTACTTATTTTATCTCGTACGCTTCGCGAAAATCTTAAACGTTACGTATGTAGCTTTAAAAGCTCCGCACGACTTCTAGTATTGCTACTATTATGCGTGTATGTATATATATATAAAACTTAGTTTGTAACCGCTTCGGGATTTTCGGGCGAACAATGGTAGAGTCAAGGTGAAAACCACGAAATACATCCGACAAAGTAAATTCTTCAATTTGAATACGGATAGAAACGACAAATTTGTTTATAACGGGCGGAGGCGGCAAGATAATCATCCTCCAGTAGCGAGGGAGATAATTTGTTACGAAACTAAATAGAACGACAGTCGTCGGATTGTTAAGTACCGGCAAAAGAGCGGCGTGCATAATAATAATGATAATAATAGTAATCATAATATAGTAAAGATTCGAATGAAGAACTGACTGTTTCGGGAGTGATATTGAAAGTAGTCAGCTAAGGTTATAATAGGGACGAACAAGTGAAAGAATCAACATGACGAAGTCAACTGCAGCCGTTGTTAACTTCACATCTAATTTCTCTCGGCAACCATCCTCTTCAGTATTCTTAGTTCATCGTTACGGGGAATTTTTTTTATATATGTATTTTTTTATTATTATTTTTTTTTTTAAATTTTTATTTTATAACTCGGAGTAGCAACTGTTAGCAGATGTACGCGAGCGATTAATCCCTCGAAGAAATGCTAAAAAAAGAATAAACGAGTAATATCGCAGTCGGCGAATTAGAGAATTTAATTTAAGCCTTTTCAGTACTCACGATGTCAATTATAATGATAGCGCGAAATTTTAATTCTTACAAAATTTTTCATTTTCTCTCAATTTAAACGTATTTATATATATATATATATATATATATATATAAATAACATCGAGAAAATTATCTACGGTTAATCTAAGGAACGATATTCCGTAATAAACGCTTGTAATAAAATTTATAATTTTGTGTCGAAATTTTATAATGTATGACGGAAAGGGTTAACACGATTTTTCGTAAATTAACAAACATTTTTATCTCGACCTCAATATGAATTAGTCTCGTTCTAAGAAGTTCGCGATATACGTCGATATAATATACCTATTTTATATGTCCAAAATAATGGCGTATTAAGATAGAAATTATATATGTATATGTATATAGTTAAAATACGATGAAGTTACAGGTGTAAATCACTAATTACGCTTCGGATTGAACTTTAAAACTTTCAGCAGTAATGCCATTTTCAAGCTATTAAGTTATTCATGCGGAACTCCAACAGATTTATACACGGTATAGAGAAACAAAAAACATGAATTCTACTACAGTTCCTTTTTTTTCTTTACTACAAATCCAGAACTGATAAAGTATTTATCAACAACCATTAGATGGTGTGAAAATCTACTGACTTGACTGGTGTTAATAAAAAAAAAGTGTTACTTTCCTTTTCGATGTTAATATTAATTTTTTTCACTATAGAAAAAAATACGATTTAAAACCGTAAATAAGGCAAGTTTAAGGAATTTGATGAATTGTATTATTTATTCGACGGCTAGAAAAAAAGATTTATGAATAAAAGTAAAAAAATATACTAATAAAACCGCGTTTACGTTTCAAGCACCGTGCCCATCATCAGAACTAGACCGAACTATCACGTAACAAGCGACTACCTTAACTATATCGACAATACTACATCCTGATCGGTTCTCAAATGGCCAATCATCGTCCTCCACGCACGATCAAGTCGAAAGCCGTCCCACTGTTGAAGTTCCTGAATTTCTCAATTTCTAAGGCTTACCTAACAATTCTTTCGCCTAACCGATCTACTTCGGCCCGAACATTTTTATCCCGAAACCTCATTGTATACCTTGTACCACTTGATGCTCCGCCACAGATGAATTTTTTACAAACCCATACTTGCAGTCCGCTACATGCACCCTAATCCTTACAGCAACAGTTCTGCCTGTTTGTCCCACATAATAGTGTAAAATATTTGGGCGTGTATTTGGACACTTTACAGCAACAATTCTGCCTGTTTGTCCCACATAATAGTGTAAAATATTTGGGCGTGTATTTGGACACTAGGCCGACTTGGGCTACTCACATTCAGAAGAAAATCGAGCATTTGAGGTTTAAAACCAGATCTATGTCACGGGATGCTAACTAATAAATCAGGGTTATCGTTGGAAAATAAAACTCCGCTGTATAAAATTGCCCTAAGACCGATCTGGTATATGGTATACAACCATGGGGCTGCGCCAAAACATCTAACTTACAGAAAATACAGCGATATCGAAATAGGGTATTAAGAATTATCACTGCAGCTCCCTGATACGTCTCAAACCTTACCCTCCATAACGACTTAAACGTTATGTTTGTGGAGGATGAAATAAAAAGACAAGCAAACAAACATGTTGCACGAATTAGCGTTCACACAAATCCACTTGCTACTGATTTGCTGAATGATTCCGGTGAAATACGCAGGCTGTGGCGATGTAAGCATCTAGACTTTGTCCAACCAGCATTGCCCCTACACAAAACATCACTCATCTCATTAACCCGTTCAGACACGCTCACTCAATTTTTAACATAAAATTCTGATATTTAGTATGTGAATTAATTATACATACACAAGTAGAATGAGCTTTACCTGACTTTTCTACACCTTTCCTATCAAAAGTTAAATTCATAATTATGGACATTGTGACGCAATGTAGTAAAAACATAGTATATTTATATGTATATTTTTGAAAAAATAAAACAGTTTCATTATTTTAATGTAAGCAAACATGAAATAAAGGTTAAAAAATGCATTTAAGAAAAATACAACAAAATGCCAAAATTTTAATAAAAATAATTAATTACTAGGTATATTACATTTTCAATTACATATATACAACATCCACATATTTAAAACTATATGTACTTACACTAAATTGACGCAGACAAAAATAAAATAATCAATTCCGCACCAAAATAAGAAAATACAGTAAATAATCACCAAAATGTTATTTTTTTTTATGATAATCTAAAAAACAGTTTCTGTTTTTAAAAATACATAAATTAACTCTACATTTTGTGCAATAATACTTACTTTTACTTGTGCAGTTCTTATATTTACATCGTGTGCTGTCGGGTTTATTATCCACAGCTGGATAATGATCGACTCCATCATAACGGATGTCAACGATGGGAGATTTTTGTGATGATGCTCGTGAAGTGGTAGGTAAAGAGGTTGCATTTGCCGACGGACGGCCGGGTTTGTTTCCCTATTTCTTCTATAAAATTATATAAATCTATTACTTTATTTTTAGGTACACCTAAAGTCAATGCATCTCGTTTGTACTCCAGCCAACTATTGGCTGCAGCCAAATCAAGAGCATGACTAATCATTCGAATTGTCCACTTTCGGGATCTAATATGGGATCGATATGCGGATAAGAGGAAGTACATCTTATCGACCCCACCCATCCCTTTGTTGTATAATGTAGCGACTTCTGGACAGGGTACATTTATGTAACTATTACTACGTTTGTTCCACCGACGACAAAAAGTTTGATTTCCAACACCGCAAAAGTTGGAACCAAACACAACGGGACGATTATCATACCATTTGATAAGAATAACATCTCCGTCTTTACTTATGACAGTATCGATGGAGCCTCTAGGCATTTTCTTTAGCACTTTATCACTTTCGAGTGGAGGATTATTGAACCTATTCACTTGTACAGTGCCAACTGTAAAAATATTACGGTTTCTCAACCACTGGAATAAATTAAATAATTATCGAATTATGGACACGGTGTCGGAACGGGTTAAGTCAATCACTAAATGACCTCTAAGATTGGTCAGTTGTGATGAAAAAAAAAATAAAGCTAAGACTACAAGAGCAGAATATTGTCGAGCGTGGAGAACGGTGATTGGTCAATTGAGAACCAATCAGGATGTAGTATTGTCAATATAATTAAGGTAGTAGCTTGTTATGTCAGTTTAGTTTTGTTATGACGATGGGCACGGTATGTTGCTTGAAACGTAAACTCGGGTTTATTAATATATTGTTTTACTTTTATTAATACATAGTTTTTTTTTTCTTTTTCTACGCGGTTGTTCCGAAATTATTGTAGCTGATATCCTGGGTCTGCCGCGCTTTCGTACTCCTATTTTTCCTTGTAATATTAACTGTATTAGTTCGTATTTATCTCCTCTCATCATATGACCCGGATATGTGATCTTTCTCTTTTTAATCATGGTTAACAGTTCTTAGGGTTTTCGCAAGCGTCGCAGCACCTCTGCGTTAGTTACTTTCTCCCGTCCAGCTGATCTTTAAAAACCGTCGATAAGTCCACATTTCAAATGATTCAATTTTCTTCGACGTGGCTGTCGTGAGCGTCCATGTCTCAGCCGCATATGTTGCAGTTGCCCATATATAACATCTCACCAGGCGCAATTTTAGTTCCATACTAATATTGTGACTGCACAATAGGCCCTTAAGTCTTATGAATGCCGTGCTATCGTTATCCTACACCTAACTTCCATATCCGAATTCGTCTTTTCAGAAATCCAGCTTTCTAGGTATTTCTATGATGATACTTTTTCTATAATTTTTCCATCAATTGTAATTTCTTCACGTTTTCCCGATTATTTTTAGATATATTTTTGTTTTACTAAAGTTGATATTAATTCCAAAATCATTTGCGCGTGTATGCACAAAATAATTACGATCTTAATAATTTCTTAGACTTTTATTATTTCCCAGTTTATACACACGTAAATTATATTTTAATAAAATTATATATATATATATATATATATATAATATAATTATATTTTATTACGTTCAACATTTGATAATATATATTCTTACCCAGCGGTGTAAACTATCAATCGCGTTACGGAGATATCCATGATTTTATGATTTTTCAGTATTAAATTAACGAAATAATTCGTAATTATTTACAATTTAGAATATCGGAAAAATTATCGTATATTTACAGCTGTCGTATTATAAGCGTAGATTCCGATACTGCCTCACGTGGAAAAGGACGATTGTATAAATTACGAATAAATTACGAGATTGTTTCGTTGACCAGCTTATTAGTCGTCAACGATTATTGCAGTAACTGGAATTTCAAAAATCATGGACCGAAGTGACGCTCCGGGAAGTATATAGCGATACAATAGGTTATGCTGTCCAACTATTAGAGTAGTGAGAAATCATCGCCATTTCATCGTGTGGAAATTTCACGAAACTTACATAAACAGCATAACTGTACTTACTAGGACTGCCAAAGTTCGTCGATTACCATTTTAATTTGTCTAAGTCTAGTTCTCACATACATAACGCGTTACATATGTATGTATCCATGTATACATATATATATATACATATATAACGACAACAAGAATATATTTGCATAAGTTATAAACATAAAATATAAGTATAACATGGTTTCAAACATTGTGTACCGGGAACACCTTATCACCATCACACAGTAAGAATATAAAGAATAAAAGTAAACAAAACGTTAAATATTCGAGGAAGAGAGCAAATAAAACCCTGCGACTACAAAATAAACAAGTTTTCTAATTGCTAACAATGCATGTTATAATATAAGAACTTAAGTCTAAACTGTCAAAATATATTGTTAGTGTTGAGATCTTAAATTAATACTGTGTTAAAAATATAAAAGTGGGTGACATGGGTGTCGCGTGTACTTACTAAGTAAATGGGTTAATACTAATAAATAAATAAATTATAATTAATTACAACATATTTTTATGTTCATATATATATATATATATATATATCTATATATATATATATATATATATATATATATATATATATATATATTAGCTTCGGAATTTTAGCTTTCAAACGATGAGGAGAGAAAATTAACTGCAAAATAGAACGGTGAATAATGTACGAATTTCAGGAAATGATGCTGAAACTGACTAAAATAAAACGATAAAGATGTTATAATATTAAATAGAACATACGTACACGTGTATGCATGTGTGTGTGTCGATGTATGTAGGAGTATCAACTAAAGGAGGTAATTTTGTGAACGTGCATGATATAAAATGAAATTACTTTTGTAGCCTTCTTGCTTCCTTCTAGATTCTAGATATCGACAATTCCCGTTATACTCAAGCGCTGTTCTCGGGAGAATAGGAAAACTAATCCCACTTAAGTGTAATTATGTTTTTCCCTATTTTCTATCTCTTGTAGGCATCAGCAACTTTTTAATTTTCCCGCAAAACTTTTCCTATGAACTATTATATATATATATATGTGCGTGTGTGTGTGATTTGTATATATATATATATATATATGTGAATCATGTTCGAAAAAAGAAAATTAAAACTTTTGTGTTACACGCTCCTCGATAAATGCAGAACTTGACTTAGAAAACTGATGGAAGAATTAATAAATCTCCTCAAACTAATTCGTCTATAGTTATGTCTCTCCATATACACATACATACACATACATACACATAAATATATACATGATTATTATTGTTCTAACTCACTCGATGATATCTCTTTCTGTCAACTAGCGCAATGTCTGAATTTTATATACGATATTAATCTAATTTTATAATCAGAGCTGCAATGTGCACATTCGTATTATGCTATGTTGTTTCTTCCTCCTTTTGTGCGATTTCTGGCACGTGTTGCTAAGCTCGCGGTACCTTCGGTGAATTTTCTCCATTCAGTTCGTTTCATCGCCCATTCCTGCCGAGTCTTATACCGTTCTTTTTGTTAGAATTTAATAACACATCCTTTAACATTAATTTTTGTTTTCCTCAATGACCTGTATGCAATATACCGGACAATAATCGCTTCGGTATGCTATTCCATTCTGATATAAAATGGCGCACCCATCTTAGTCGAGCTTTGGTTAAATATTGTTATATTTCATTAGAGTTTGCCGTTTTCGAAATTCTTTCATTTGAAAACTTATCTTTCCATGCTATTGTTAGGATTTGTCTAAGCAGTATCATCTGACATATTTCAAGTTTTTTAATTTGACTACTTCCGATTGGTAACGTCTCACAACTATGCAACATAATATGACTGCTCTGTAAATATTTAGTTTCGTATTAGCATATAAATCCTTCATTCCTACATATACGTTGCGCCAGCTTGTTCTAAGCGATCATTGTGCATTTTTTATTTTATATTTGATCTCATCGGATTCTTTATTATCGCTAATTATGCTTCAGAGGTATTTGAAATTTATGACGATTTTTAAGTTTACTTCCGTGCAATTCAATGTTATTATCTTTGTTTCATTTGTGTTTATATTGAGTCCGTAATCTCGATATGTATTCTTCTGAAGTTTCACTCAGTACAATGCAATCATCAATTTCCGTCCTGATGATCGCATTGAATTTTTGTAGGTTATATCCAGACATATATATATATGTATATACTTATTTAGACGGGTAGATAGATGAATAGATAAATATAGATGCAGAAGATAGATTAAGATATAAATGTGTGCGTGTGTGTGTATACGTACGTGCGTTGTTTATATGTAAATGCCTCAGATATTTATAAGCAGATATTAATATGTGCGGGAAAAAACCAAATATATAGAAGAATAAATAATTAGGAAGAAGATAAAAAAACAGACAGAAAGAGTTAGAAAATATTTGAATGAAATAGATGTGAAGATTTTATATATACATATATATACATATATACATATATACATATACATATATATATATATATATATATATATATATATATATATATATATATATGTACTTTTGAAATTCCACCCAGGGCTGTAATGAACGAACGACATGCTTACTAAATATTTATATTACAGGCTAATATGTAATCAAATATGAGCATGTATATGAGCTGAGCAGACATCTGAGACTAGTTGGGAGAGGGATTCCTTTACTTGCAATACGTGACAGGAATTTTGATTCATTCATTCTATAGTAACTGCACCTGGAAAATAGGTGGTTTTCATCGGTGATCTGATCTCCATCGCAAAGATGTGGTTACAGAATGACGAAGGGGGTAATTTTTGTGTAAATAGAACGTATGGGACGTTGTTGACGTTAATCCTTAGGCGACATATATAATACGAATATGTTTTCTATTTTGCTAGGAAGATTGAAGATCCAACTAATTACCGGAATTGAAGGTTGAATAATTTTTTTGTCCGAATAATAAATTTCCAAGCGCGGTTCCAAAATTCCTCGTGAGAAAACTTAATCTTAGATAAAATGTCCCTAACCGGTGTATTGGAGTAGAATGAGCTATTCTCGTTGGAGCTTCTAGCAAGATTCTCTACGGTATCATTCCAGTGAATATCTTAATGGCCTAGAATTCAGACAAATTTTAAACTGACGCGTTTCAGAGATAGGTCATAAATATTCCTTAGGATATCGTAGATTGATGGAAAATAGCGATTATTAAATGAGGAACTTGAAATAGCTTTGAGAGCACTACGTGAATCCGTGAAAATTACTACATTTTGACCTATATTTTCAGAATCGTAAAAGCGGAGGGCCGTGAGAATAGCAAGACACTCAGCTGTTAATATTGAAGAAAATTTAGGTAGTTTAATGGTTTTAGCAACGTTCAAAGAGAATACGGAACCAACTCCATCGGGGATTTAGAGCCATCAGTATAAGTATGTGCATAATCCTGCCAATGGAGCTGAAGAATCGTATCAAAATGACTGATTTGTGTGCAGTCATTAAAGGTATCGAAGTTTATACGTGTAGTTAATTTCGAATAGTAACTGAAAATAAATCGATGAAAAATGGAAAAGTGTACTATCTTTATAGTTAAATAAGCGTTTGGTACGTGTACAAAGGAGAGGACGTTTCATGAAAGAAAATATCCATTTCTGTGATAACCTAAGGAAGGTGCTGGATATGTATGAATCTTGGAAAGCACTGAATTTAAACATATACTTAAGAATTGTCGTCGAATGGAAATTGGGGGAATTTTACGGGGGTGGTCGCATACTTCTCGAAGTGAGACGAAGAAAGGCATTTTGTAGAATGTTCAGTTTGTTCAACGAATTATAACATGCATTACCATAACTGCCATAATCCATAACGCTATGTAGGATTTGTATATGATAAGCATAGAAGCGGGATCACCTCCCCAGTTTTTGTAGGACAAACCTTTGAGAAAATGCAATCTTTTGAATATTTTTTTAAAATAAAATTCGAACGTGATCCAACCAAGATAGTATACTATCAAGTAGGAGATCTAGATATCTATAAGATACTATCTATATGGGTACTTAGATGATGCGTAGTACGCAGTCGTCCATAGGTGAAAATAGAATATATATCAGCAGATATGCTTAGATTCGTTTGTGACATGGACGCGATAATAGTAATTGGTTTATATAATGGACCAATTAATTAATAGATTACCGTCGACTGTAAACTACTACATCACCTGCATATGAAAGAATATTTGAATCGGAATTGACGTTTATATTAAGAATGTCAGCGATTGGGCTTAAAACAAAGCTTTGTGTAAGACCTAAATATGAGTGGTAGACTATATGACTATATGCGAATTGTTTGGGTCTATTAATCTTCTATTGAGAAACAAGGTGCAGATATATCGACAAAGTTTTTCGGGAATATTGAAAGCGATCGGTTTCTGGAACAGACATGGAAGGATACTGAGTCGCAAAACGGATTTTATATTTAAAAAAAAAAACGAGACTAAGAATTGCTTACTGTGAAATGTTTCGTATATATGTCAGCGACAAAACGAGAAAGGCAATCCAACTAGCTCATGCCCTATCTGAAACCATACATATTGGATGGTAAAATTTTATTGTTTTCAAGCCACCATTGTAAACGAATGTTAATTATTCTTTCAAATGTCTTCCGTATACAGGATGCCAATGATATAGATCGATAAGATGACGCAGATGACGGAGTTTACGTCTGTTTTTTAACTGCAATTACTTTAAAATCATTCCAAGATTCCGGGAAAACAGAATATTTGAGGAAATAATTAAAATAATTGGCGAGTATTTTTATCGCCGAGATCGGCAGGCAAGATAGCTGTTATATTCGTCGTTTACATTTATTCCCGCGTATTGAATTTTATATAATATTATACACGGTGTTTCGATATTTAACCAAAAAAGAACGTATATTGTTTTAGCGTGTTCGATGGATGAAGATAGACTGTTAAATAAATATAAAAAAGTAGAAAATATTTAATAATGGAACTGAAATCTAGACAGGCTCCCTGGAAGACGGCAACACATATGAAAACTACGTTAAAAAACTGGAAGGAAAGGTGGAAAGATGAGAATGTACAAGGTCCCCGGAATAGAACCTACGCGAATGGATCCATCACGACGGGAATGGTGCAGAATAAATAGATTCCGAACGGGACAGTGTTTGAATAAACGGAAAATAGTTTCGAATATGTGAATGTGGGGAACGTCACACTCTTGATCATTTGTATAGTTGCAAGATCGTCTCTTTAAATAAAAATAACATTAATAGATAAGATGTGCAAAACGTCACGGTAGCGCGCTCTAGTGGATACTCTAAATAGATATTTAAGTATATTTCTTTCAGCTCGGTAAGAACGGACGTAAATATGAAAGTTAGATAGTTGCTATGTTACGTCTAGACGTCTTTTGCTAAAATTATCGATCTAATTATATTTATTAGGTTGCACCATCGGAGTTAGGCTGCGAAATTGTCAAACGGATTATTATTATCATTAAATCTAATCTGACGTTTAAAATCGTACATTTATAATTTGTAAACAAAATTATTAATATTTTATTTTGTTTATTTCGTTTTTTTAATCGATAATTTTTGTCGAAATGAGTAAAAATTATTATCATCTATTTCGCGAAGAAACGGCCCTTCTTCAAATAACCCGCATCTTTTTATTGCTAAACCGCGATAGAACTTTTCTGTGCAAATTGTTCGACTCCCCGGAGACTGGACAACTTGAATGTGAACGTACTGTATACTCTACCCCGGTTGTTTTGGGCGATCACTACGATGACGATGATGATGCTACTAAAAGAGTTTAGCTTTCCAAATTTTGGTAACAAACATTTTCCTTGTTCTTTTTGAAAGTCAGCCAAATTGCCAACAGCCATTTTTCTAATTTTATCGTTACTATTATTATTATTGTTATTATTATTACATATTATTGTTATTATATTATTACTATTACCATTAAGGTTATAACCGTTATCATTATTTCGATTGCTTTTAATTTTTATTATTTCGATTTTTATAAAGTCATTATCCATTTAATTGTTATTAGTCTATTTGTTTTTGCTATCATTAATCACTGTTCTTATTTATCGCCATCGTTATTCGGTGTTCTTATTATAGTTGTTCCACTATTACTATTATCATCACCAGTATTCGTGGCGCATCGAAACAATGGTTAGATATCTTCGAGCGAACAATTTGCTTGCGGTGTTTGTAAAATATTTCGAAGTAATTCCTAGCCATAACTTTTTTTAGGGGGGGGATCTAGATAAATGTGTTCAATTAAAATATTTTTAATGTTTTTTCTTTCGACTTAATACGTAAAAAGATAATTACAGCGTATCCGAAAGAAAACAACGGGCGTGAAATTACGAAGAAATTTTCGCGAAACACACGTGTCGATCGTAAAACTCCGATTCCACATTACGCGTTAATAGACTAAACAATCTGACGTTAGTATTAAAGTTTAGATCGTTATCTTAAAAACTGTCAACACGTACTATTCCGCAACGTGTTTTTCTATTAACGAACGAAATGTTTCGCTAATTTTTATTTTAAATTTTATCGTTTAATTTTTATTATTTTTGTTTGTTTCTGCAATTTATTTGCATACCATTTGAATTTTTTTTTTTTTATGGATTCCAGTTAATCTGGTTAGCCGCGTTGAGGAAATTAAAGTTATATCATCATCTAATCTTACTTTTGACGTATAAGTCCCTTTTTTACAGCGCGTTAGTCGAAATTTCAATCACTTCTTCCGCAACAGTATTGAATAAGATCGGTGATAACTCTCCCGGTCACACACCTCTTTCTTTCCTTCATTATCTAGTGTAATTTTCCATATATATATATATATATATATAGTTATTATATATAATATATATATGAAACAATGGATTGTTAACGTAATAGATAGCACAAACTAAAATACAAGAGCTAGGAAGCAACATCGGATGACAGATGAAACCTTATAATTGACGAATGATAGAAGAATCTTAATAACTTTGAAAGTCAATCGGTAGAACCGAAGATTGAAATAAACAATACGATTGTGCAGAAGAGATAGAAATATCCGCATCATGAATACGTGCGATAAATTACAAAAAGAAAAAAACAAAAACGCTGAACGTAATGAGCCAGAAGAGTTATTTAATATTGTAAAATATCTCACCGGGGAATTTCTCAAATGACAGTACGGCGCTCCGAACAAATAAGTCCATTGTCGATGAATTAGATACCGGGCTTTTAACAAAAATCAAGAGAAACGTGATAAGATTTTTCGGACATATAGCGAGAAACATCGATTCGATGGAACGAACAACAATACGAGGTATCGTAAACGGTAAACGCTCACAGGGAGATGCCATACTCGTTGGATTGATCAAGTAAAGGCATCAACAGGATATATTATATCAGAGACGTTTCGAGCTGGCAATAATGGATATTTATGGAGAAAAACTCTAATGCAACTTGCATAATAATACATTGTGTCATCACGTCCTTACGTAGGATGACAATGGGCAGTGATAACGATATATATACATATATATATATATATGTATATAATATATATATATATGTATATACATGTTTTTCATATTTACTGATGTATATCTTTTGTCATTAGCGCGTGATATAAATTATCGCGATAAATCCTCTTAAAAATATACAAATACAAAAATACGTTTCTTTTTTGCATTCATCTGTTTTTTATATATATATATATATATAGGAAGACCAAAGCAAGGGTGGCACGATGTTATAACGAGAGATGCTGATATATCCGCGGAACTAGCAAACAACCGAATTGGATAGAAACGATCAATTTGTATTGTAGACCCCGCACCAACGGGAAATTGCCGTTTGAAGAAGAAGAAGAAGATGTATATATATATATATTGATTTATTGCATTTAAATTATCTAATATCGATAACCAAAGGCAAAAACCTGCGTCCACTGATTATTATTGTTCGTTTTATGTATTCTTTTGAATATTGCTTTTTTTTTATATATAATAAGGCTATTTTTCTATTGATAACGTATTCAATTATTACATTGACTGGATATTAAATCTCTTGGACAGTTTTTCCTTGAATTATATTCTAATTCAGATTCCGAGAAACTCTTTAAATTATGTTTTTCGTATGTAATGTTCTTTTCGTACAATTTGATGCAATATCCGGTTGTAAATTTTGGTTTTTCCTTATTGTCTTTCGCAGCTAGAATTAATTTAAAAAACCGAAGCAACAAAAAAGGAGTTGAAACTTTTAAACAAAAAAAACAAATTATATTCGGAAAAAACATTATTGAAAAAAGAAAACTGCTAGAAAAGTGGAAATAATGAAAGGAAGTGATAAAAATAATTGATTAAATTCGATAACAAATTCCGATGATGGGGAATTAGTTCTAAAAAGTATAAAATTCAGAAATTTTTACATTAGACACAAATTATTATTTTTATTATGTTTTGCGTATAATGGTGCAGACAAAATGCCCTAATAAAAGCAAAATGTGACTATGGTTTTCCCGCCTACGCGTCCGCTACACCAACTGTCCTGAAACGACTGCACTCAGTACACCACTCTGCACTACGCCTAACACTTGGTGCAATGAAATCAACATCAATAAACCATTTGCTATATGACTCTGGAGAACTTCCCACCGATCTTCATCGTTCTTATATCCTACTCAAATTCCACCTTTACTCACTCTCAACTCCTTATCTTCCTGATAATGCAGTGTATCACCACAATCATCAAACCACTCCTTATTCAAACTTACTCGTTCACAATAAAATTACAAACATCCTCCATAATCTTGACATCAACCTGCCTCCAATCTGCAAAGTCAACCGTCTATTCCTCCTTCGATTTCCATTCCCATAATCTTTGACACGTCTCTCCTCAACTGCCTCTCATTGCCACAATCCATTATCGAGGCCTCGTTCCAAAATCTGCTAAAAATGTATGGTGGCCATGAAGTACTATACACGGATGGAGCCAAAAAAAGGAAACTTCACTGGTTGCGCCGTCATATACAAACATGGGACAATCCGATGTCCACTACCATCTACATTCTCTGTATTGTCGTCAGAGTTATATGCAATCTCCTGCGCAATTGTTATTGCAGAATCGGAGCTAAAGCGTGACGTATTAATTTGTACAGATTCTCTCAGTTCAATTCGAAACATACAGAATAGACACGAACATCAGTATCCGTTCGCGAAAACTATACTAGAAAAATCGTTTACCTATAAGCGACAAATTGTACTTGCGTGGATACCCGGACATCGCAATATTGGTGCAAACAATGAAGTTGACACAGCGGCAGCATATTCATGTAATATAACGCCGGTTCCGGTCATACCAACGACATGTAAAGATATGACGATCCATATCTGGAACAAGATGAAGTCGATAGCAATGGAACGATTCTCCATCCTTCCTTATTACGATCGTAGCATCGCAAACCCGATAATGCCAACATCCAGACGGAAAGATGTGGTCCTCTTTCGCGTTCGGTCCGGACAGTCTTACGCACCAGTTCCTGTTCACCAGGGAAAATCGGCCTACCTGTCCTGCATGCAATACTCCTCTTACCATCACTCACATCCTAGTTTCCTGTCCAACATATACAACGTCAGCTTGCTGGCCTTCCTCTCAACCTTCCCAACATATTACAACGCACTTCATCCGCCGAGACTAAACTTCTCCTCTTCCTCAAAATCACGAACATCTTTCCTCTAATCTAGTTTCTTATACCTTTCCTTCCGTGCCTCTGGTCTAAGTAGCAGGATACTATACGGTCACAAATCAAAAAAGAAGAAGAAGAAGAATTTTACATGGCCGATTGCAAATTGTGCTGTTTATCACATTCCCTAGCAGATTATTTTGTAAATTTTGTTTTTTTGTTGTTTTTGTTTTGCTATTTTTGTAAATTACGTATCTAAATTAGTAGTTTTCTTTAGATTTTATAATTTTACATCGTACGTATTTATACGTTTGTATATTTTATTTTTATATTCGCTTAATAATCGCTTCGGAAAGCTGTGTGATCTTTTTATGTATAAAAATTTTGTTAATTTTAATTATTTTATTTTCGTTATATATTTTAGGAATAAGTTTAGAATATTTAGTGTATATTTTTCATTGTTATTTCATACCCAACAAATGAAATTCTCTAATTTCGAACGGCATTATTTTACGCGCGCCTAGAATTTATTTTATTTTTTCATTTAACCTTTTTCAGTTTTCCAATTTTTATATATATATATATATCTATTTCAGGATCAAAATGGATTTTTTCAAGGTTAATCCTTTTAGCGTGGAATAGTAAAACTTTCGTTGACGCTCTCGTAATTTCGTTACAGTAAATTCGAACTGGCGCTTCATCGTAATTTCGGAGGATATAACGTTCTTTTAATTTTTCGTGAAATTGTTCGCTGCAATTTTGTTCTATTGTCCATACCTTTTATTTATTTTATTTTTTAAAGTTCTTTTCAAGTAATGGATTTATTATAATTACTCTACGATTCGTACGAAATTCCAAATTGTATACGTTCAAACTTTTAGGTAATATTTTTGAATAGAGCAAAATCTATTACGTATTAAAATGTAAAGAATTCTAGTCTGGATATGCGACAATTTTCAAAAATTAGCAAAATGAAAAATATTATTTATAAAAATAATCCGATAGTGAATATCAACGCAATCTACAATCGGCGATATAAAATTCGTACGTAAATGTAACGCAAAAGCGAAGAAAATAAAAATAATTACTTTATGAAAAATTGACGAATTTTATAATACACTTTTGTTCAAATTAATTCTTCAATAAATTATTCTCACCTATTTCTTTTATTCTAATATTTAATTTTTTTAATAATGTTTTCCGCCTGTGGAAATTTTTTTTTATATATATGTATATTTTTTTTGTTTAATATTATCGATTTTGTTAATAATTCCTTACAATGTTTTCCGAATAGTTTCACATCGTTTTAAATGTTCTTTCATAATCTTATAGTGAATTGTCTGACTGTTTCTCCCACTTTAGCATCGATTAAAATTTAATTTATTATATATATCGCCTGATTTTTTTACTATCTTCTACTTTGTCATTAGTAATTTTAATTTCGATAATTTATTTTTTTACGTTATATATTTGTTAAATATTTTTCTTATATCTTTTTATACGTACGACTTTCTATAATATCGAACTTGCTATAATTTCATTTTATCCTTATCGGTGTTTTTTATTGTTGTTTTAGGTTGTTCCCATATTTTATCAACTACACAGTAGGCTGATATTTATCATCGAATGCTATTCGTTTTATTCGGCCTTGACCCCTATGGGGTACTGCGTCTGACTACAATATAGATTTTACGGAAAAGAAATCTTATAGGAATTGTAAATTAATTTAACCTAAAAGTAATCGTCGATAAGTAAAATCAGCATCCATTGAGAGGCTATCGCACTTATAGATGATAACATTTTTATAAGTACAGATTTCATTTAAAAAAAAAAAAATTGTTATATCGCGGTTTTTTCTTTATATCAACTTAAATCGGTTAAAATTGCTCCATTAATAAGACTTTTTAAACTGATTCGTGTACTTTTCGATGGAACGAATATTCAGGTGTTAATGTGTTCGTTATAAAGATTTTAGTTAATAATGTTAAATACGAACGACCGGTTTCTGTCTTATTTCTCGTGTAAATCGAATGTGCTTATTACAATTATTTAGATTACATGGAAAATTGTTCGAAATATTATTATTATTATTATTCCATATTAATAATATGTAGCCGAAATTTGCTATGCCATCGGGACAATTAACGACTATGGCAAAATTCGATTAATATCCGTCCTATTTCGTTATTATATTAACTAATATGTTCCTTTATGTCTGGTTTCAATTTTACCTTTAAAATCAATTTTACCAATCTGTCCGAAATTCGTGTTGGTTATTTTTTAACGAATGCATACGTTTTATCTGTCGACTCGTGGATGATAACTTCCCCGACGTCTTCCAGCTCCTTCCATTTTGCATTTTCCGCGACAACATGTATGTCCATTATAACGTTATTTACACCGTTATTACAATCGTCCATACCGATAAATTTGTATACTCTGCCAATGTGGTTTTTAAATTTCCGAGTAAAAATTATTAGTACGCTTATTTTACAAATCACGTAACTGCTCTCTAGTACTTAGGTTTGTTCGTTTCTCTTTTCTTTTCGTGTATTATATCGTCCTTATTGTTTTATGTTTGTTTTTTTATTCGTTCGGGCTATAAAAATGTCGACGACGTAACAAAGACACGGTTATCCCGAAACGTACTCATCGTGTAATAAATTTTTTGTATTCGCGTTGTTCTCTAAGTTCCAGTACATAAATTTAGCTTATATCGGCTTTTTTCTAAGTGGATAACCCGAAAGTTTAACGCGTCCTGTAAATCCATCTCGGTTTCCTCGCGTCCTATCTAACATTAGCAGACAACGATGATACGCTTCCGTACACCGGCTCCGGGGGCAATATACTTTTATTTTTATTTTTTGACGATTTATTCAAATGCAAATCCCGGTTCGTACCGGTGTCGTATTATGTGCAGGTTCGAACTCGACTTGTTCTACATCCATTCATTTCCCGTTTTATTATCGTTCGAAATGATTTCTTTTATATCACCTGAACGTTCACGTTAGTTTAGTGTACGTCCTACATTTCCATATTTTTCTTCGCTTATGCGCTTAACAACGAAGCTTTCGGTATTGTTATATATATATATATATATATATATATATATATACAAATATATCTGTTTGTTTTTTTTTAAAGTTACTTTTATTTCAACTATTTAGGTTAGTCGCAGTATTATGACTGAATATAAAACACTGAACCCGATTTAAATAACCCGTTAAAATGACATTTAAAATTTATTCAACCGCGTGTTAATTATGATATATACATATGTGTGTGTGTGTAAGTTTTTTGTTACTTAGTTTTCAGTAATTTTTAAAACGAACAATACACATTTTTCACTTGTAGGTTTGTTTTCACTAAACTTTTTCAAAGCCCTCAAATCTGACGGTTTTCAACGACAGGCTTTCCCCAGTACTGGATAGCCTAGTAACATACTTTTACATTATACCAGTTGCGATGAGTAAATCGCACAATTACGTTATACATATAACTATATGTTTCTCTTTCGTTACAGCTTGTCACGACGGAATATTATATAAAATTATGATAATTTTATCCGTTAATAATTATTAAATTCATCGAATCTTACTTAAGCGCGATAGAACACCTTACGAGTAATGATCGTTAATTATAACTCTCAATACGGTGATGCTCAAGTTTGTGAAAAATATATGATTCGCGTCGGCAATAAGGTCGACATGGGTGTTGGCAGTAGGTAGGGATAGTAAGGTTCATTTGATGAATTTTTTCTTAATCTGCATATATGACGAACATGAATGGACGAATTTGGTTAACTGGTATATTATAAAACCGAGGTAAACATGAAAGATCAGTCTGAAGCAATTTATAGTGCGATACATTCTTCTTCTGGACCAGTTTCCAGGTTTATATCTAAAAAGTAAGCAACTAAATATTTATTCGATATGAAAGACATAAATTTCTGCAACTAGATAAGACAAAAACAGTTCAGGGAACCGATGTTAATAATTAAACATTCGTGAACAATTTATTATTTTCGAGCAATCGAACAATTATATTTTCTAATATTCTTTCAAAGGTTTCGAGGCTAAGGATATTGGACGCGATATGATGGGTTTCCGCGACTGGAATTGGGTTTATTAATTGAGAAGGTGGGAGATTAAAATCTCTATTTTTAATTAACAAGTCGTTATAACGTATTTTTAAATTGGAATGTTTCCCTTCGCTAAAGGTCGTTTCGGATAACACGATAGTTGTCGGGCTAACGTGATGGAAATATTACCATTTTAATCTCCATCACACGCTGCGACTGAAAATCAAGTTATATAAATTTACGTTTAATATTAATAATAACGATAATGATAATAATAGGAAAACGGATTGCGTAATCTGGGATACGAGAATTTTGCTCTGGTCGTTACGTGTATCACGATGATGGGTTATGAAAATAACTGCAGAAGATGTGGGGGGTAACCTGGTATCGAGATACTTATAACAGTTGGCGAGTTAATATATATGTAAAATACTCGAGAAAAGGGCGTTATGAAAATCTGATACAACGCTTTAGCCAACGGACATGCTATATTCGCAATTTATAAAAACGATCGGATCCTTCAAATTTAGTAAAATTGCATTTTAAAATTATATATATATATATACATACATACATATGAGAAATACATAGTGAATCCTGGCATTATCCATAGTGACGGAACGAATACTTGATTTATTAATAAACGATATCGAATAATATACCACGTATATACACATGTATACATACATACATGTATATATATATATACAAGTATAAAGATAGAGAAAATTCAACTTAAAAATGTCTCGTATATTTCCGAATTCAGAAAATAAGTTCGTCTAAGGATAAACACGATATTTTTTTTTTTTAAATGGAGATGCCCTTACGACCTACCCAACGTGATACTATGGAGGCTATTTACATTTTAATCAAAAATGTCGACTTCTCTAGAAATGTCACTATAAGGAGAGGGGTGGAACAACCGTAGATAATCCTGATGGAGAACATTATACGGAGGTATAATACAAGGAGAACGTATCACAGGTAAAGCTCGGAAACGCAACGGTGTCACTGCAGAGCATTAAAAAAAACATGAGCCGGATTGCTGACTGCCTGTTCAGGATGGAGGGGGGGGACAAAAGAGGCTTTCTCTAAGCTGCAAATGGAAAAGACGGTCGTGTGATGTCCAAATCGTACTCTACTTAAAGAAATAGAACCACGGAATTTTGGGGGGGAGACGGTTGAAGTTGATGGTAGTTAATTAAGAGGTGATTGACTAATGCTCTCGTTGTACATAAGTTCCCAATCATTCTTATGCTCTAGCTCTAAATAGAGTGAATGATATCCTTGTGAGACACTAAGTTCTACGTCATTAGACGACTCGTCTTTAGCTAATGATTCAACAAATTCATTGTTTTTGGAATTTCTTTATGACACGGCACCCACAAGAAGGACACAAATATCCCCACACGTTCCAAATTACTAAGTTTTGGCGAAACTAATCCAATTAGCGTATCTGACACACTCCACTTATTGTCTAAATCATGCTTTTCGAATCGGTAATAATCAGATAATTTCCGCGATGATTTAAGTCCATTGACTGCAGTCTATACATTCCGCAGTAAATACTGAACATTGTTGACATAATTTGTTTGTAACATCGTCCGAGATACATCGGGGATAACCTAGTCGGATAATAGACTAAATTTTTCTGAAAATATTACCGTGAAATTTAACAAAAACAAGTCTACCGTGTATATACGTTAACGGAATTCTTAATGTAAATATGAAATTAATTCCGCGTAAAATACTTTTATTCGTCCCGTAGTCACCTACCGTTGTCTCCGGCTTGGAGGTTTAAAATTATATAACAGATACTTCTAAATATTACAGCATCGTCCATATACACTATCCCAAACATGTCTTTAAGGTTCGTGCACTGTATAAATTTAGCGCCTAAATTCCGCGATGACTACTTAGTTGACGATAATCGTTTAATTTCTACCGTCGGTAATTACCGTTGTTGGCAACTTCAATCTAAAAAATACTACGGACACATGCATAGATATCCGGAAAAATGTCAACCGTTCCGTCTTGTACGATATGGTGAAATTATTGGCCGCAGAAAACCTGTTAGACGAAAACTTTCTTCGGAAGCAGATAAGAAATGATATCAACACTAGCGACTGCAAAAGGCGTCAATAGATAATTTATGATGATCGCACACATTCGACTGGAGATGACGTAAGAAGAAAAAGAAGTAAGTATAAACGTAGGAAAGTGATAATCATTAGTAACGTTATATTGGACGGTTGTTTTTCGATTTATCATTTCTTCCATGTTTACTCATTGTGTAGAGTACGCCATTCTTTTGTTTAATTATTATTATTATTATAACGTTTCCTTTTGCTTTATTTGAATATTATTAATTCGAGTTATTAGCCTTATAGGCAGTCTCGTAAAAAAATAAAAAAAAAAAAATAAAAAATTGTTTATAATTTTCGTTGAATTTATATATATATTTTTTTTACTACGTTGTGCAACTTTATATTAAGTCTGTTCTACGGTGAGCCAACTTGGATGTTACGTAATTATTATTTAAAATTTTTCTTTTATTATATTTGTAATTTATGTTAAATATCATTATCATGAAGGTGCCGTCTCCCTATCGGAGGTAGCTGAATACTTATCTACACATAATTTGTTGTATGATGTAAGTATACGAGGCAATTAATATGGCGCTAGCGCAGATAGACACGCACCCCACACGGAGAATTGATTGTAATCGCTTCGTTAGACACAAAGCAGCGCCGCGTGTTTTTGTAGTGTACTACGTTTTACTAGCCCGCATATGGTGATAGGTTTTTCCCCCTTATTTATAGTTTAGGAAATTGTGAAATTTTTATTATAATCCGATAAATTGGAATTTTATTTTTGAAATAATGACGTCATAAACGTAACGTCATCTCTAATATTTTTCTATCTATGGAAACTGCGGAAGAATTACATTTATTAATACAAATATTATTATTATTATACATATATATATACTCGGTGCTGTGCTTTGAATAAATATTGACGAGCTAAATTGCTTAGTTTACATCCGATTTATACGAAAAATTCGATACAGCTCCATCGACTTTCAAATTTTAATTCTGACTACGAATAAACAAACTGAAAATACTAAGATAAACATTTTTTAAGTAAAAGTAAGTCATCTACTGTGTATACGATTTTTCAATTTCGCGAAAAAAATTTGCAACATCGTAACGGCTTCTTCGTTTATTCTTTTTCGATCGTACAGATTGTTCGATGTTAAATTTTTATTTTTATTCCCGTTTTTGGTTTTTTAAAATTTTAAAAAAGTTTTCTGAACAATTTCAAAAGAGAAAACTTTCGTCGATTTAGTATAACGTCTGAAGAGAGAGTTTTTCTGTTTTTTTTTTTTTTTTCGAAAACACTTTATTCGAAAACACGGCTAGTTTTCAAATAACGATGATGATGATGATGACGAGTGAGAATAAAAATTAAAAAAAAAAAATAATAATACTATTAAAAAATGACGATAAAAATTAGTACAGCGATCAAAAAAATATAATAGTGATTATTAGAAAAAAAAAAAGATGGTGATAATAAATAAATTTGTCCCCCGCTATGTTCCGTTTATACGTCAATGATCAACTCGATTCGAGATAAATACAAAAAAGTATTTAATTTTTTCAGATAATCTTGATAGCGCGGAACAACACATTCCAGGCGATGAAATAATCGAGAATCTTGATAAATATCGAATTTAACAAAAACTCAAACATGTTCTCCTCCATAATCGTGAGGCTTCGGCGTTAACTGCAAATCGCATGAAACGATCCAGAGCGTAGTCACATCGACGACCTTTTAAGTAGTTAGAAATTACATCAGACAGAGCATTAACATGCGGAAGATATTGCGAAGCTACGAAAATTAAAATAACGACGTCGTATGGAAATTAATAAACACTAAATGGGCAGCAAAACCACCATACGTACTGCGAAACATCTAGCATTTAGTATATTTCAAATTTGCAGCCCAGTTCGGCAAATGTAAAGAAAGTAGTAGGTCGCTCTAAATGAAACGCGTACAATAATTACAGACTGCTTAAAACTAATACCGTTGGACAAATTTTGCGAATACAGTGGCATTGCACCACGTGTGATATTAGACGCGATGTATAGGGATAAAAAAAAAAACTATGGAAAATAAAGAACGCCATATAACTATACAAAAGGTTAAAATTAAGACGTAGCATTTTAGGAACAGTCGAAGAATTGGAAAATTCGACAAAGTCGGAAAGACTAAAAGCTCGATCTCTTCCGACAGGAAACGATTTAAATTTTACTTTATAACACGCCTTAAGCAGCATAAAGAAATGGAGTGGTACGAACCTAACACATTCTAAATAAATGGAAAAATACCGACCATTTATTCAAGTGCGATCTATCTGAAACCTTCGATGCGGATAAATTATATTCCGATTTGAATGAAGAAACTTTAAAGTTTTTGGTATATTGGTTGAAGAAAATTTTTTTTTTTTTTTGGATCCAGCTTTCACACCCTTTGACCGGTTTAAGTGAATTGTACTACAAACTTATATTAATTCGCATTGATAAAATTATATAATCTGATAGGATTCACGATAACCTCTTTAAGTTGTATTGGTAACGTATATTTCATTTTCAGAAGTTCAGGCAGAAAGCCTATCTTTATTTTTGTATTTGGGGCAGGACCAAATCCGATGTTAGATATTATCTTCAATATTTCATACCTCACAAACTCCACTTCTGATGATCCCTAACATGGCAAGATTACTAGGTGTACAATTATGACCACTTCTTAATCTAACAAACACAGAGGCGAAATCTTTATGTGTTTAAACCGGGGTTCTTTTGGAATTGTCTTTTGAATATTGACATATTTTTTACCTTTTAACAAGCTTTGGAATTCGAAATATGATTGAAAAGGACGGTAAAATATTATTCCCATTCTAGTTTAACTTCTCAATGGCCGGAATTAGATCCGATCAAGTAACTGCATCCACTATCCACAGTGAGCAGCAACCTACTTAAATTTCGCCCTTGTGGAGTTGCCAAATGCACTGTCGTATTGAGAGTTCTAGTACACTCTTTGTAAATTCTGGGAATCTAGATAGTTGTAAAAGAGAACATTCGTGTGAATATTAGGTTACTTTTCCCGTATATATAATCTAACGAAAGAAACAGCCTCGGTGTGCGGAACAACTTAGAGATATTTCTACTGTGGTAAAAAAAAAAGGCGGCTGTATACCTTTTCCTACCGATGATCGCTCCCCCACCATTTGGCGTTATTCAATAGAGCTGTATGGAAGTACCTGTAAAAGTAAACTTTTCGAAGAATACAACAGCAACAGTCGAAGAAGATACTTCGTACTATCACGTCGGCTCCAGTCTACGTCTACAATGTTGCATTACATAATGATCTTAAAATTTCATATGCCAGTAACACTCATCGGTACGAGAGATTATTTGAAGCAACAATCCTATCATCCGCAGGATACACGCAACAAGTGTTCCAGACAATCCGTCAAGGTGCTTGAGAAGAAAATTTCCCTGTAAAGCTATTCCGATCAACTAACTCCAGATCTCTTTCCTCAGATGATAGCGTGTCTTTTTATTATCTCCCATTACTATCGCTTGTTGTCAATTCCGTTCCCATCGTACTACTTCTATTTTGTGCTTCAACGGAGGCATTAGATTAACACCTGTTGTTTTATCCGCATCTGCGTTGTTTGTAATACTTAGTGCGGGTGCGATATATATAAAAAAAACGGCTATTTTGATACGGCACATTATATTTACGTTAATGTTTTATTTTTCCTCGCGTATTAATACACACATGCATCTTATCTGTACGGAAGCTTTTGTATGGTCGTTACTCTACATCGTTTTGTATGTAACCTTTATGCATGCGTAATTTTACTCTACTATTTACTTCTATCAAATCTAACAACCAGCAATATATAAACTCTGATATGAAATATAGCAGTACAATACGTATTTACTAGTATAAAATATACCGTAAAAGAGACGTAATGAACGTGGATGTCAGAAATGTTGATATATATATGTATGTGTGTGTGTATTTGTGTGTTCTACTGATTTCACTGGTTACAACATCATCATGACTGAAGCGCTGATACTTTCCGGTAATTTAGATTTTGCAAGTAATCTAACTATTTAGGGGTGTAATAAAATCGCCTAAGCGAAAAAAATCGACGCTGATGTACGGTGCCCTGATTGAACTAAGGCTGCGATATAGTATACAAGAGCGTGGAAAAGAGAGAAAATCATATATATGAGAAAACTAGCATGTAAAAGACGCCGGCACATATACGAAATATATGAAATATTAGCAAACGTATATATGCATGAAAATATCGGAACATCTAACGTGTATGCTGTGAGAAAAATGCATAGCTATGTATTAAACACTTTTCAAAAATACAATGACTACATACACGCGTACACAGACGGAGAAAAATCTACAGCAGGCGGCGACAATTCACCAGCAGCTTGCTCTTACCAAATTGATAATATACTACACTCAATCCGAATAAGCGATGGCTGCACTTCTCTGGATGCAGATTTGTATGGAATTATGTACTGTATTCAGTATATCAAATTAGCTGTATTTCCGTATCGAAAAGCATTGGTTATAACAAACTCCTTCTCCTCTCTACAACTAATATGCCGTCAAGACAATAAGAACACCATAATATTAGGAATCCAACACAATCCATACACAATACATAAGGAAGGATGGGAAATCTGCTTTCTGTGGATCCCAAGTCACATTGGGATGCACGGTAGTGATAAAGTAGACCTTGAAGCTCGGTCTATGGTACTTTCACCAGTACCGTACTCATGAACAACAGTAAACAGAAATGAACCACCGACTGGACCTCACAAACAACCTCCCTGAGGAGCATAAAATCAACAATAGAACCTTGGTGGCCTCCAGATAGCACAAGCAGAAAAGAATATGGTACCCTAAACCGTCTACGTGTGGGGCATACAGCCCTATCACACAATTATCTATATACCAAAAACCCTCCACCAACAAATTGTCCCCCTATGCGGACATACAGCAGAACCAACACTCACACACTTAATCTACAACTGCCAAACACTCACACCACACAGGTTAAAAAACAAAATACAGGGCTCGATTTACAAAATCCTCTCAAACAACCATCAATCTAAAATTCTGACTTTTTTCAGAGAAAGCAGACTCCTAGCATACATATAAACTAGACACATGTCTCCTTATGCTGTAATAACCCTGGTAGCTACAAACGGCATGTGGAGATTAACATAATGTTAAAAAAAAAAAAAATAGCATATAGGGAATAAATAGATAATTATATTTTATTAAAGATTCCAGATAAATAATCAATGAAAAAAAAAGGACTCGGTAGATTGAAATACAGATAAAAAAACGTGGCTGTAACAATAAATGATAAAAAGTTCTTTCGGTTGTAATGGTGTCAATTTTAAATTTATGAATTTTGCCTAAAATTTATGTAAATATCACCCCTATATGTATACTCGTATTATATATATATATATATATATATATATATATATATATATATATATATAAAATATATATATCATCGTAATTGATAAATCAATGACTGAGTAACGTGACCTTTATTTTAATGCATCTGATATAATTTTTCTCCACCTGACTATTTCGGCTTTCCAATGTAGCTTGAACTTTTGTTAATCCAGTAAGCGTCGTAACAGTATCTATCCATCGAGTCGGAGGTCTTCCTTTATTTATTTTTCCTTCTATCTGTCCAATTACTATGCTTTTTACTAGGCACAGTTCTCATTTTTTCGCACGATATGTTCATAATATTTCAAAATTTTCTATTGAAGTATAAAGGCGCTGTTCCACGTTTAGATCTTCTAGAATTGAGGTATTTGTCCTCTTTGCTGTCCATGGAATTTTAAGCATTCTGCGACATATCCACATCTCAAAGGCGTCTATTTTTCGTTTATCTTGTTTATGTAAGGTCAAAGTTCCTGCTCCGTATGTAAATATGGCAAATACTAAAGTATTTACTAGCTTTATTTTTGTTGAGCGAGTAATGGAATGATCTTGCCAAATTTTATTTAGTCTCGTCATTGCAGTTTTCTACTTTCTATTTGCACTTTGTTCAGTAAATCTATCATTTCTTTTCTAGTTGCAGTAATGAGCGTAATACTATCGGCGTATCGCAGATTAGATACTCGAATCCGCCTATTTTCACTCCTCCTTTATAGCCTTCTAAGACGTTCCTCATTATATATTCAGTACATATACTGAAAAGTATGGGAGACAATATAGGACATTGCCTTACACGTTTTTGTGAATGAAACAAAAAGGCGTATCCTCATTATATATTTAGTATATGTATGCAAAAGTATGGGAGACAATATACAACCTTGCCTTACGCCTTTTTGTAGATGAAACAAAAGGCGTAAGGCAAAGACGTTCCTCATTATATATTTAGTATAATTGAAAAGTATTGGAGACGATATACAAGCTTGCCTTACGCCTTTTTGTGGAGAAACAAAAAGGTGTATAAGGCTTAAATATGTATTGTTTTATATCTATAATATATTAAATATTACTACGATCGTCGTACGTGTATGTCCTAGCTGTGAATAAATTTAAAGAAAAATAATAATTAAATAATTAAGAATTTCTATTAATATTACTGTAGTCCTTAGTCGAGCTTTAATTTTATTCATACCACGTTTGAGAGAATATTACGAACGGTGGATGATGTAAGTTATATAAATAAGTGAATATGTCATAGATCGAATGGACAATGCAAAGTCATATCCTAGTTGTGATTATAGTAGTAGTGTTAGAATAGTTCTACGTAGAACTTCGGAAAAAATCGTCTGCCTAAGATTGCAAACGCGTCCGTAAAAAATAAGAAAAGAAAACAGAGGATTAGTGCTAATGTAGATTCAGTCCGATTCCTCCAGTAATTCAAGTGAAAGATGTTCTAGAAAATAAATTACAGACGACTGTCGTTTCTATATTGAATTTATATAAATAATTGCGCAGAATTCCAGAAGATGTTGAAACAGAGAATGCAACAAATTATCGATCATTAAGTAAATAATTTTTCCTTTTAATTTTCTAATCGAATGATATATATGTGTATATATGTATATATATAATCATCATCATTAAGTGCACTCTTCGTATCGGAGGTAAGCGACTACTTACTATACATATTTTATTGTACACTGTAAGTAAAGCAATCATAATATGGCGCTGGCGTAGATAGACACCCCCTCGCGAGAACGGATTGTAATCGCTTTGTTGTCACGATACATTAATGCAGCCCCTCGTGTTAGTGTACTAGATTGTCTACCGGCGCGTATATGATGTTGTGCGTGGTGGTTTGTCATTATATAAAGATTATTTATTTTCTGATGACAATATCTGAACAGGGCACCTTCCGTATAGAAGTCCGTGTTCATAGCCACTCCGCTATTCCAACGACATAACATCAAGCTTTCCCAGACTTGGTCAGACGTTGCTTAACTTTGGTGATCTGACGACGAGAATCGATGCATTCTACGTGGTACAATCGTAATAGAATATCGCATTATTTATCCACTAGTTATTCGAATATAGAGTACCATCCACTATTTATGGGTCGTACGTCGGCTAATTAAACCGATTCTCGCGGCAGATTCCTTTTTTGTTACCACTAACGTAATCTGCTCCACTCGTTTTGAGTAGGCCTTTACGTTATATATATATATCTTCTTCTTCTTCTAACTTTATCTCTCTAAAGGGCGTAATGATGTTAAGAAACGGCCGCATATGTTATTGATATTCGTGTTGATCTATTGTGAGCAACCAGCAGTGCTTCGTGCATGTTTAAGCCAATTAACGATTTTAACTGATCAGCCCAGCGCTTTCTTGGTAATCCTTTTTTTTTGTCGTCCATTCACTTTTCCGGTGATTATTAGACGTTGTGGAGAATTCATATCTCTCGCAAATATATATATATATATATATATATATATATATATATATATATATATATATATATATAAACAAACATATAAACATATACGTCGATATATCTGGGCGTAAATTAAAATATATTGCTGTTATTTAAAATTTATTGAAATTAATCAAATTAACATTACCAATATTATACAGTTATAATAGACACGGTATGAAGTTATATACATATAAATCCGATATGGTCGGTGACGTCATTTTTTATAATGGATTGTTTGAAGTGAAACTTCTACTGACGCGGTATGTATGGGGAGTTACCCGAAAAACGAGCAAACGAGCGGAAATAACAGAGGGATATATATATATATATATATATATATATATATATATATATATATATATGTGATATATATAAGTATACATATATAAAAACACACACACATATATATACACCAACACTCGCCTATCGAACCACGTTTTGTCGCGTTAGGTGTGTCAAAGCGAAAACGGAAGGATATATAATATACTTATATATACATATATATATATATATATATATATATATATATATATGTACCTTTCGCATGTACTACTCTACCAACACCCGCCTATAAACCACGTTTTGTAGTGTTATGCGCGTCGACTTATACACATAGGTAGACTTATTCTTGTATATATATATATATATATATATATATATATATGCGCGTGTGTTCATGTACATGCACAAGTGTTACAATTAAAAAAAAACTATGTGTCGAATTTAGTTAAAATGTCTTCACTTCCTCTCTGCGCTCCGAGGCAAAGATGTTTGTCTTTTTTTACAAAAATTAAAAATTATCCGCTTTATAGGCTCTATCGAAATTAATGTGTTTTCTTATTTATTCGAATTGTTTATAATTTAATCTATTTTGAAGCTTCCGTCTATAAAGATTTAAACTATTAGGTGCTTACGCGTTGTGCGAAGTATATTAAAAGAGAAAGAAAGAACGTCATTTGATTCCGTACTGGGCAATTTGGAATAAAAGAAAATGCACCATCATCGTGGAATGTACGTCTAGGTATCGCGGCAGGTCAGGTGTAGACGAGATACAAGAACGATGTAAGCGTTGAAGAAGTTAAGCGATAATCTTAAATTACTTATCTAAGTCGCCGAAGTGAAAAATAAATACGAAATCTAAAAGCCGAAATCACTCGGCCGGTAAGACGAAGATGGAATATACACGGATTAGCAGAGAGATGATACGTTCGTCTTTGTCTATAATTAAAGGTGTTAAAAAGGAATTATTCGCTTCGTGTAATTTAGCCGGAGAAAATGAATTTTCTACCATACTTCCAACAAGCGTGTTCTGCTATTAAAACTACCACTACTTATACAACTATTATTATTATTATTATTAGTATTATCGCTATCGCAATTACTAATACTATTAATATGTGTCACTAACACAACTGCTATTTAGCTACTGGTACTTATTACCGGTTTCGTGCTTTCGTTCCTAACATAGGCGTTTCGTAATTTTTTCATTAACAAATTCTATCTCCTTTTTAATTTTCCTATTTTACGTTAACCGTACCTAAGGCAAAAAAATAAAATTAAAACTTCGTCCTTTATTTTTTTTTCCTTTTAATCACTTTTTCCCGCTCCTTCTAATAAATAAACGAAAAATTTCAAAAACCGAACACGAATAACTTACGAATTAACTCGCATTTCTACGATAACTTCTCCGGAAACACAACGCTCTGGAAACGGCTGTAAATTCCCAAGAAGAAGAAGAAACAGTACATTGTACGGAGGATCGTGAAAATGTTATTGAAGAAAAGGACGTTCGAAGAACATGTGATCAGGATTGCAAAATTGCACGTCGAGTACGGAGACGGCAGTAAGGAGATAGGTTGCATAAGGAATAAGCTTTCCGATAACGAGTAATGACCGAATCGCAATCTGCCGATAAGTAAAGTTACTTTTTAATAATCGAAAAAAAAAAAAAAATTAACTATGGAAATTTAGGAAGAGACATACACGAAATACCGAAATCGACTGGATATATTTTGTTACAATTAATTTCTTTTTATTGGGAGTTTTAAATTTTATTTGTAATTAATATAGCGATTTTTAAAATTCCGCATTTAAAGGAGAAAAAATCTCCGAGTGAATGTACATTTATATAAAAGGGATTTAAAAAACATCGCTCGCAATCTTTGATTAGTCCGAAAGATCCAACTTAAATTGTACCATTACAAACGAGTGGATTAGATGATAGAGTACGGGGGATACTTGACGGTTGTTTTAATTACTACAGAATTGGTTTAATGCATCTAGGAACCATTATAGCGAACTAGTTGTCTTACATAAATATCTGCCAAGATTTATTCGAATTTTTTAACCAAATAATTACCGGCGATGTTAAAATATTTCCAAAATAAATCATTATATTATATGTACGTAAATATATTTGAAGCTTTTTTAAAAACGTGCTGCTGATGAAGCATGCTAAAAAATGTCATAGGTTAAAAAAATTGCAAGTGAAGAAGTTTTAGACATGATTATTGAAAGATACTATACGAGAAAAAATATCCACGTGCAAGACGAAACGAAGACCATGACAGACAACTGCTGAACACAATCGAGAAGAATGAAGCGAACATCAATCTAGTTATATTGAATTGAAAACGCTAACAAAACATTCGAATCATGGGAGCGAACCAGTCCAATGCCGATTGATATTAAGCCGGATTGCAGCCATTGTGACCGTCCGTCATGAATTAGCGAATCTACCTATCGACATTTTTGTCTACAAGATCTCATTAATGTAGGTAATCTTAAATTCGTAATTGCGGAGAAAATGGTTCATGATTCGCATTTCAGACTGTCTAATAGTTCTTTCGTCGTTATCGACGGTCATTATAGTGCACTTTGTTCGATTTCATTCGAGATGTGTGTGTGTATAGACGCTCATTAATTTTACTGAAACTACGTCGTCTACCAATTCGACGGTGTTCAAGGCGCGGATAATATCGAAGATCGTAATCGATCATTTTATTATTAGTGTGATTTATAAAATTGCGCATCGCTCATTAGTATACACCGTCATTTTTAATATATGTTTTCACCCGGTGGCGGAATAATCCGTTTATATAAAATGGTAACGCGACACGTCTTGTTCATTAGATAAAGTCGTTCTTAGTATTTGTGTAATAGTAATAATCATTATCGTCGTTACTACTGTCATAGTTTGGGAAAAGAGATGACCGCCTGATGTAAAGTGACGGGACTGCAAACTTCGAGTGTTCTATCAATTTTTGTCTAAGGCGGAGCAGATTCCTTTCGACAAGCGAACTTTTAACCACCCTACCTGTCGGCCTTTCTTCTTCCACGTGGAATACGGTGCGTGACTGCGACTGTGTATATCTAGAAGCGCGCGAGATAATCTCTCGGACACGAGGAAAGATGGACGAGAACACGAAACGCGCTGCAAAAATAAAGAAGATTAGAGTAGACCGCTTAAAGTTTAAACTACCTGCGCCGCCAACGTAATAGACTTAAAGCTCTAATAGTACGTATAATAATAATATAAAATAGTATAGTAGTATTACAGTGCGGTAGTTATACCGATTAATACACTAGCATTGTAGTCCTAATAGTCGTACCAGTATAATAGTAACTGCTTCCTATGTAAGAGTACATTCTAAAACTGGAAATAGTGACATCCGCGGAATAGTAGTAAGCCGACTTTTAATTAATCTAAAGTCTTTTCGCTGTAGGAAGTTTTTTTGTTTTATACCGCCTAGACGACCCAGCTTTAATACCAAAAATTAAAGAATAAAGTACAAAAAAAAAGAAAAAAGTAATGAAAAAAAGTAGCTTCCGTTTTACCAATCGACTATTTCTTCGTCAAAACCTTAATTTTCCCGAAACCACTACACACGCCCAGCTGTCCGTACAACGTGGGTCTTTTATTAAGATCTTCTTAATTTCGTTGTCACGGGAAAACATACATATATATTTCTTAATACAATTAACCTTCATCTGACAATGTAAGTCGTAACGTTCTCATTGGGGATATTCTCGTATACTTTTATATTATATATATATATATTATATATATATATATATATATATATATATATATACATTATGCACGTAATCTTCGGTACATGAAAGCATATCAAATGCGAACATTTGCGACTTACAGCATTCGTTCTAATAAATAAATGTCGCCTGTATTCAGTAGTTCACGCCACGTGTCTCGAATTGCACGTACACATTTTCTGAAGTTGCCGTCTTAAAAATAGGCGATGGGACGTGTAATTTTGTCCAGTTTTTCTTAGCGATATAAAATGTTTCTAATACATTTCCCGTGAACACGTAACTGAAAAATCATTCGACTTGGTTAGGCGTCAAAAAAAAAGATTACTTTTTTTTCGTTTAAATCACTCTTCTGCGCATATAATCATACGAAATTGATATTGATGTTATTTCGTCGTTTGATTTAATTATATTGCCAATTAAATTATATTTATATAGGCTATTAAACTTACAGAACAATTATATTAAGATAATTAAGATACGTTTTAATTATGTATAGTTACGACGAAAACGAGACTGGTGCAAATATAAAATTCAACTCGTACCCACCTTAATTACTCTCATATACATGTACATCTATTTATATACACATAAGTATATTCCTGGCCAGTAGCCAGTAACGAGGCGGAACCGCGAGCGGCGGATAGTAGAATGGCGCAGATATGTAGGTTAACTGGAATACGACGTCAGTCAGATAAGCAGTCGCGGACCAAGAGCAGTTATTAGTTTCAAAAATATGATTCCAATGGTGACAGGGCAATGAGACGGGAGGATGCAGATTGGCAGCTTGAGGGACTTCATAGTAAAAGTCTGCAAGATCCTACGACTGTCTTGTCACCAGCGCCGCTATGTGCTCCATAACATTCCGCCGTCGTACGGTCGAGGTTCTTATTCAAAGGCTAGTTACCGCGAAATTATTTCTTTTCTTCCTTCAATCGTTTCCACCCTCTCGGAATAAACCGCAATGTGTTTCCCGTCGTTTGTGAATTTCCACTAGATAAAAACTTATCCGGTTGCTAAAACCTACTCACATAGTTGCTCCTTTATATTCATCCAAAATTCACACACAATTTCAACTTTCTGTCCATCTCCATATCCCTATTTATTTTCTAATCCTATTTATATTTTTTTCTTCTATTCCAATTGCTTCTCATGGAGCGATGACTTGTTGCGGTGGGGGAAAGGTGTGAAATCATTGGATTTACTCACAGCTTTGCATGTAAGCGATCGTGACTTTTAGATGTCTGTGTTATGAAACGAGAGACAGATCCGACACAGGAACTCTTTTACCGCAAAGCGATAAAATTTAAACCAGTCCGTTATACCGCGATCGGAAGGCCCTATGAAACACTAAAGATAAAGAATTACATTTAATTAGAACATGGAACGCTCGTACTTTATCGCTCTGAGCAAAGAAATGTTAACATTGTTTTTCTTTGTAAGACTACATTAGGTAGTAAGAACAGCTTACATAAAGTGATTATATCGTTTGTTACAAAAGAAGTGACAGTCCGAAATCAAGAATACTTTCTATAGATTTTCCAATTAAAAAGAACGCGCTTGGAAGATTAGGTCTCTAAATGGAGTGAATAATACCGATTGCAGTTAGATAAGATACAAAATAATATCCGTAGAGGCATACAATAAAAAGTACCCTGATCAAAATAACTAGTATTATTTGACGGCTACAATGCTCGTATTGGAATTAAATTATCTGAGGTAATAGGCAGATATGGATTTGGAAACCAAAATGAAAATGAAAGCTTTTTCTTAGAACTGTGTACAGAACATTATTTGGCATTACCAATTAATTACTTCGACTGAAGATGAAATATAAAAACACATCGTAGCAACTGCGCTTGAAACATCGGCATTACATCGTGTAATTACAAAGCAATCAAATATATCGGACGTACGATTGCTGAACAGATCATTACTTCGGGTTCTGTAAATTGCAAATAAAAATTAAACAGAGACGCTTCTTACATAATGCAATATAATAACGGTAAATACTTAATCCCTTGAAAACAAATACAAACAAATGGGCTCCTACCGTGCTAATTTAGTTATATATATATATATATTTATGTATATATATATATATATATATATATTATATATATATTATATATATGTGTGTGTTTCAATTGTTTAATAAAACTATGTAAATTAATTTTTACAACCGTTAATTTTTTTTTTATTTATTTATAAAATCTGTTGGGACCAATTCTATATTCAATATATACGGTAGTAGAAATACCTGTCTATAACCAAACAATTCTGGCGAACTTTGCAGACGATATAGCGACAAATGACCCGCAGTGAAAATCGAGAATTGGCGAACACAACAATCTATGAACATATATAGATTACAAACGTGGGTTAATAATCGGAGAATAAAGTTCAATAATAAAAGGTGTCAATACATAATTTTTATTAACAGACCTATTACCTCTACAAAGCTAATAATAAATAGTTCTGAAATACCGCAAGTTACGTCGGTGAAACATTTTTTGGAATACATATGGATTGCAGACTTAACTGGCGTACTCGTGTTGAGAAAATTAGTAAACTAATCTTGGTAAGGGCCAACTCGCTTTCTCCGTTAATAGGAAGAAGATCCACTTTAAGTCTACGATTGCAGATTGGTGTTACATTTTATGAAAACGTACGTTTAACTTGTCTAATTTTAATCGGCCTCAATTAATAGACGATATCCTGTTTTATTTATTTTCGAAGCGAGCAATGCCAATTATGACCATAATATCATAATTGGCCGGTGCGGCAAAAGTTAAAAAAAAAAAATCTATAAAATAATATTTAAAAACGGCCTATTTAAACAAAACTAACAGTTCTTTCATTATAAATTATTAATTTAAAAAAATATATAAAATTTACTAACATTATTCGTATTTTGGTATTAATATTATTTATTATTAAACTTATTTATTAGTCTATCTAGACTGGATTATAAGAAAAAGAAATAAAAAGAGAAACAAAACAGAAACATAATTATGGACGTTATTATTTGTTGAAGTTTCAAAAGTGAAAGTAACAAATTGCTTTCAAATTTATGTTAATTTTTTCAAAAACTTTGAGAAATAAATATAATTAATCACAAATAATTACATTTTTTACCGGCCCTAATATTCATCTGTTTATCTTTATATATATATATATATATATATATATATATATATATATATATATACATATCTTTCTACCTGTATCCTTTATATATACACACATACCGATATATTATAATGTACCTATCTATTTATCTATCCGTCTACCCGTTTACTTTCTATCTTTATACCCAATTAACGAAGGCTTTTATTAATTCCATCGCCTCATTCAGACCACCCGTTCGAAATTATTTAATTAATAATCGATTCTATCCGACGGCTTAGAGTTTATAAGAAAATTCCCTTTATCCTTATTTATATTTCTCTCATCCTCGGCGACGGTTGCAACTTACTGCATCACTCTCGAAATAATTAAACTCCGTTAATTAAGGACTATTTTTAAAAAACACAAGCAAAATAAAGACTTCTATCTGAAGTTTCTACCGATAATTACGTAGTCAGTCTGTTTCTTTGCTGTTCATCTTCCAAAGGTCGTCATCTGTGTATATCGAACCATAACGATTCTTTTACGGTTCATTAATTTCGATAAATCCGGTTAACGTAAAATTGAGCGACCCCGGTATTACTGCGTACATATTCGGTTCTATGTAGACGGTTTTATGCACCGTTGTGCGCGTTGTAAAGAAAAATATGAAACTTTTGCAAAAGCGAGTAAATTTGGTCTCAATAAAAGTATTCTCCTCATGTATATATATATATATACAATGTATTGAAAAAATGTACTTTCATCCGGTACATGTTGGAATAAAAGTTCTAACGTTGGATTTAATATATGTATATATATATATGTATAATATATATGTATATACATTGTATATTATAGATATATATGCACGTTCGTCATTGATAAACTTTTTTTTTTCGTGAATAATAGCGGCAAACGAGCTAAAATCGTCAAACTAGAACGTCCGCTGAAAGTTGGAAAACGATTGAAAATTTCCTCCATTTCCGCTTGTAGTAGCCACCACCCTACTTTATACGTTTGTTTAACACTAATACACACACACAAGTACATATATTTGTATATATATATATAACGAACTGTCAGCGTGTAGTAGTAAATAGGAAAATAGTCGGGAAAAAGTTAAAATTCTAAAAATTACATGTCGATATGAAGTCGACGGTAAATAAACTCGTTAATAAAAACGAGAACATTCGAAATGAGATTATATGTAACTTTAGGTTAGAATAAAAAAAAATATATTTTCTGCGATTCTTAGCTTTCTGAACCCAGTTTTTGCCCGCTACCTGAGTTATATCGTCCTGTCAATGTTTTCTTTATGAATATGCTACGGTGGCATAAATATAGGCTGGACTATTAACCCGACGACCGAAAGGATCTTAACTTCCCCGTCATAAGACCCGAGTTCAAATTCCGCCAATGACGCGGTAATTTTCATTGTAGACCTCTAGCCCCAACTCCACTGTCCATGCAATTGAAAAAAAAAGAGATAAATAGAATAGAAAGAAAAACAACGCGTCCGGTAGTCTCGTATCGATGAGGACAGATGGTCGGACTTCTATCATCGGTCGATGTTGATTTTGTTTAATTCTTACCGAAATTTGAGTTTTAATTGCTTCGGTAAAATTAAAATTAGTTTATTTTACGTCATCTGTTTTATTCTTTCGTGGCATGATAACAAGTTTTTTTTTTTTATTTTTTTTTTAATGGGCACAGGATTTTTCACCCAGATTGGTATAAAATTATTAAAATGGATATGTTAAACATTAATATTAGTTGATGCAATATAAAAAGTTATTTCCTTGAATTGGGAATTTATGCCAACCTTTGATTTATGGAATACAGACTATGGCTTCGTTCTCAAAACACTAATATCAATTGTTCTTGTCTATGTATGATGATGGTGATGAATTGTCGTTATGTCCCATAGGACGTCGCGATCATGATAATCCAATTAACTCACGAATTGTCCATTGCGAACCTGCTGCATGCTAATGTTGTTATTTTTGGGCACATTAAACCTAATATTTGATCTGACCATCTTCGATGCTATTTTCCTTTTTGTCTTTTACCGGGTAGTCTGGTTTCCAATATTAGTTTTTATAATTGCAGAGCGATAGCGCAAAATCCGTATCCGTATTGCAGAAAATGAACTGCATTTTTCGCCTATTCACCTTAAGACTGATCTTTTCGGGCCCACGAT
Organism: Coronaproctus castanopsis; assembly: GCA_032883995.1. Classification (NCBI taxonomy): domain Eukaryota; kingdom Metazoa; phylum Arthropoda; class Insecta; order Hemiptera; family Monophlebidae; genus Coronaproctus; species Coronaproctus castanopsis. Next base: position 51,926,000 of record CM065052.1, read on the forward strand.
ATTCTTAAAAGACGGATAATCCAAGATTCGAAACCATATGTGAAAATAGAGAAAATTAACCACTTCATTATTCGAATTCTAGTTGCCATCGGTAAATGTGAATCTTTCCATCCTGTTTAGTTAACCTAATAATTCTTCTTTTAATTTCATTTATATAGTAGCCATCGCTGGATATTAAAGAACCAAAATATTGGAATCCATTTATATCTGAATAAACTTCTGTCTCCTTATTAATAATCATAATTTTTGTTTTTTAAATGTTTATTTGAAGCCCGAAGGTATTACTCACAGTCTGAAATTTGACCAGCAATGATCGTGTATGTATATGTATGTGCATATATATATGTGCGTGTGTGTTTACGCATATATATGGAAGTATCTAACTATTTTCTTCCATATTATTATCTTTTAATTTTAATTTGGTTTTATTTTCAATTCGATTCTACGATGAAGTTCGCAATAATTATTATTTGAATTTTAATTTAATAATGACGACGAAACGCAATAAAAATGAAAATATGATAAATATAATTAAAAATTTTTAAACCGTATTTGATCGCTGTGTCTGCAGGTTCTGTATTGAGGTCACTGGATTAGTATATATCGAACAGGTAGCATAACGTTGCAATAATGGAACTTATGATTTATTAAAAAGATATACATATATTAGTTTAGTATTACCAATCGGAGTCTGCTGATAACTACGTCATCTACGCGATGTTGTATGCCGGTGTTTCAAAGTTTTAGTTTTAGCTCGATGGACCGTAGTTTGTTTGATCTTTGTGAGGAGTGACATTCTTCTTGTCATAACTGAAATAATGATATTCTCGTGTATCTCTTGAGATCTGCGAATGGAACTGGTAAATTAGGCACGAGCAATGCAGTTGCTGCTTCCTTCACTGTCCAATCTGCTAGTTTACTTTCAGCAATTACATTTCAATTAGTGCATTCGAGAAATTATTTTTCTTTCTTAATTCTTTTATCGTTAACTTTTCTAATTTGGTTCTTTCCAAAATTTTCCTTTCTACACGTGAAATATTACATTTATTATCAAATATACATCCAAATTAGTGTATATATATATATATATATATATATATATATATATATATATATATATATATATAAGTAAAATAACAAAATGATAGTAATCTTGAATTGGAGATCAGTTGGCTGATACATGAACGTGGGAGGTGAACATTGGGTATTTTTACAAGGATAAGTTTGCGATTTTCGAAGTTTATTTCTTTAACGAGTTTAATATTCGTCTAGTTAATCGGCTCTTTAATTAACGAAAAATTACAAAACGAACTAGGAAAGACTGAAGGAAAAATCGCGCCAGTTAAAGATTTGACACATACATATATACACACGCACTCATATATATATATGTATGTATGTATGTATATTTATAGAGGACTCAGAGACACACAATAAGAAGAAAGAAAGAAGTAGAGAATAGGAAGGATCGAGACGAGTATAATCGAATGGTTTTGTTTATTGGACGCATCGAACGAACTAACTAACTAACAACTGAACCGGGTCAGACGTGATCCGAATCTCGGGAGTTTTTCAGGGTTTTTTTTGATAACACCAGTGAAAACTGTTTTTGAACGTTGGCTTCTAACTTCTCGCATCGTTTAACTTGCTCGTTGCTGCTTCAGAAAAAGAGAGGCGCAGAAAATTCTCCAACTTATTATCGTATCAATGGAGAATACTACTACAGCCCCAACTTATCATGTACCCCGGTGAGTAATTTATATGAGAACACACACACACATATTTTCATATATATATATATATATATATATATATATATATATATATATATATATATGTGCGTGTGTCTGAATACGCGTATCTTCGTATATCCAAATAAATTTTATACATCTGCCCTACTTGAGAATTTTAAGGGCTGTAAGCACGTTCTTAGATGAAGTGAAGATATGCAATAAGTACTGAAATTTTGCGACTAACACGAGCCAGATGGGAAAAGGTATCTTACTACGGAAAATATAGAAAAGAATGCTGTCGTCATTATTTTATAAATTCTCAGCTCGTTTTCCAATTTTTCCGAACGGTGGAAATATTAGAAAAATGGAAAGCTATTTTTCCAGTTGACATGTCGCATGACGCCCGCAAATGTCTTATTTCCATTTTTACGGAATATTGACGCAAACAAATACGTATGTATATATATATATATATGTATATATGTATGTATGTCCGCCCTAAAAACGATACCGTTATTTCAAACGTAGAATTTTTTCATTTTCAACGCTCAAGGTGTAAGTTTAAATACTGATGTTTTTAATTTTGAGTGTGTGCGCGTGTAATCGTATATTATAACACGGCAGTATCGTACTATATAGGAAGAAGTTCAAATACGGCATAGTTAAATAAACACAAAAATCACGTATCAACAGAAGCTTCGATGTTTGTTGTTTCGTTATTGTTAGCATAACCCATAATTGACTTATTAAATTTTTTAAAATGAAGTCTAAAAATAAGGATTCAAAATTAAGAAAAAAATATATATAGTTGGTTTTGATTTTAATTTTTTGATATGTATATATATATATATATCAGTAGCGTAGAGTGAATTTCGAAATAGAGGAAACGCCATAATGAAACATTTTTTATGTGTATAAATATATATATATATATATATATATATATATATATATATATATATATATGTAAAATTCGGTTAAATACATAACAAAAATAAAAATTATGAAATACTTTATACATTAAAATTAACAAAATACCTAACTTCTTTATGAATTAAGCCGATTCTTTTATTATTTTTTATGTGTATAAATATATATATATATATATATATATATATATATATATATATATGTAAAATTCGGTTAAATACATAACAAAAATAAAAGTTATGAAATACTATATACATTAAAATTAACAAAATACCTAATTTCTTTATGAATTAAACCGATTCTTTTATTATTTTTTATGTGTATAAATATATATATATATATATATATATATATATATATATATATGTAAAATTCGGTTAAATACATAACAAAAATAAAAATTATGAAATACTATATACATTAAAATTAACAAAATACCTAATTTCTTTATGAATTAAGCCGATTCTTTTATTCTTCTTTGCAAAAATATCTATTACATCACTATGAAAGGATGAACGAACAGGATACAGAAATCGCCGTCGAAGAAAAACACCAGATGGCGGCAGATGGCGGGATGATATAAAAAGGTCACAGCCGGTGTAAAGTAGAAACGCTTAGCAGTGGATCGATGTAAGCTTATCGTGATCATGTGACACATATATATATATATATAGTTGTAGATTTGATGAGGAGTTTATACTTAATTATTTGCTACTTAACTCGATAACAGGATTTTTCATTCCCCATTATTATCGCAGTATGTCCACCTGTTCTCATATTGAGACTTAACATATTGTATTGTTATGACGATAGGATAAATTTTATTTCTCCTGATTTCTCCTTTCAGAATGATACCAGCGACAGACGAAATTCATACCTATCGCTGACGTAGCTTTAAACGAATTTTAATATTCAGATTTCCACCTCCAACGATGTATATTTTTTCGTTGGTCACAATTGTAAGTAGGTCGAACGAAAGTAGCGTATTGTGTTTTTAGAAATTTTTTGAGGAAAATTATATAATATACCTTATATTAAATTATTTAACTTAAATCAACTTCAGTTGATAATTTGTTTTTTATTTCAATCGCTTTTAAATTAGATTCGTGTTAATAATGAAAAAAATTAGAATAAAAAATTATTCGATTAATGATAGAATAAAAAGTGCAGTAAATTATGGTTTTCGTTATCTGTTAATTATTCGCGTTGTCTTTGCAGCGTCTTCTTTTGCTTTATTTATATATTTCGGTAATGTTATGACCACACGTGAATCGATAATACGTGAATTTATTGTTTCTCCTGTTCGCTTAAGTCGAGTGTCTGATCTGTGTAGAGTAGTATAGTGGTTAAGAATACGCGGGTGCGCGAACATGTTCGTCGCACATTTCCCGCCTAATATTAAAGACGCCGCGGTGGCACGTGCCGGGAAAACCGATTTCCCCGCTAGCCAACCGGCCAAGCGTCGACTGTTCGATGATACGAGATATGAAAGTTATAACGATGATAATAATAATAAAATCGATGCACAAATGCTAGATAACGGCAATGAATGGCGTGCTGCTGGCAACCATAACGGCAAAAGTTTGCCGAAAAAATAAAGAAACGAGGATTCGATTATTATCGATAGTAAAAATCGATTTAAAGCTATACACAACCGGTAGACGATGTTGCTGCTGATAATCAGCCGCGTGAAACATTCAACACGGTTAACGTTACTGGTAAATACCCGCCGATCGTATTATTAAACAGTAATATATCTAATATAAGAACATTAATCATAAATATTAGCTCGTTGCGAATAACTTTAAACTACGTAATTTTAATGATAAAACTACGATAATAGTCAACACTTTAGAAAACTATGATAAAGTTATAACTTATCTCAAAAATAATAATAATCAATATTACACGCCACCTGCCTAAGGAGCGCAAACCCATCAGGATGGTATTGAAGGGATTACCACTCTCGTTTACCGAAAAGGAAATAGAAGAAGAACTGACATCTCACGTTCCCGTATTGTCAGTCGAACAATTTAAAAATATGATAGAGACTGCGGTGCACTTATACCCGGTGTACTTGATCGCATTTCCGCCAAATGCAGTTATGCGACATATTGTATGCATCGAAACATTATCATGTTACTGAATTAAATGGGAAAAGTATAAACGTAGGGATGAAATAATTCAATGCTATAGGTGTCAAAGATTCGGGCACACGTCGCATAATTGTAACCTTCCCGATAGGTGTCTTAAGTGTGGTGCGAATCACCCTGGCAGCGCGTGCACACGACAACAGTCGTTTAAGTGCGCGAATTGCTCCGGTGATCACCTCGCTAACTCTTCGGAATGTAGTATATTTCAGAAAATAAATGAATCAGTGAGGGCTAGAAGGCGGACGCAGCCAAGTCGTTCTATTTCCCATAGTCCTAATTTAGTTCATAATGGACAGGAAAGTTCAAGTAACGTTGCTGTCACTCGTAGTAAGGTTAGTAATAGTAATAGTAATAATAGTAATAAGTTTAATAAGAATAATAATAACAATGCTAACAATACTAATTTAAGTACTGTTAATAGTAGAGCCTACGCTAGACTCGCATGGCAGCAACTGTTGAAAATAATTTAGATGCTCAGTCCAATGTATCCGATATATCTTTTATATTAAGTTTATTTAAGTAGCTAAATATCACGAAATTCATTGACGTTATAAGAAAAATAATTAGTCGGTTAAAATTATGTAGAAATAGCGATACGCTCACAAAAGTTAGCATCATATTAGAAATATTCGCCGCTTATTATATTTAAATGTCTGATGGGTACTAATAATAAGTTGAAATTAATTGCTTGGAACTGTAATTCCGTAATCAACAAACATTGCGAGCTGTATCATTTTTCAGTCGAAAATAAGGTTGACATAATTGCGCTCTCAGAAACTAAGCTGGACAATAATATCGAGCTTAGCTTTCCTGGTTTTAACTATCATCGCAACGATCTATCTCGGAAAAGCGGTGGGGTTGCTTTAATAATAAATAAAAAGATTAAGTACGATATTTTAAATGTTCCTCCTTTACATCGCGTACAAGCTGTAGGCGTTAATCTCTATCTAGATAATCCTACAAATACTTCTAATAAAACTCTCGGTAATGATTATTCCATTATATCTCTGTTTGCCGTATATAAGCCCCCGAGGCACAAACCAAAATTACATGACATTTCTTCGCTGGCTAAAATTAATCGATGAGTGATTATAATTGGCGATTTGAAAACCAAACTTTGGAATTGTTTCGTTAATAATGCTGCCGGTAGCGTACTTCTTAATACCGCAGAACAAAATGAGCTTCAGATACTGGCTCCGCGTGAACATACTTCCCACCTCAGGGTTATAGACCAAGTGTTTTAGATTTAGTACTGGTTAAAAATATAAACATTGCTACTCCCACATTTCCATAAATTGTTTGTCGTCTGATCACAACCCTATAGGTACAATCATTTATGCTAAGAGTAAACATAACCCACCAAAAGCAATTCCTGACTACGCTAGTGCTAATTGGACAAAATTTAAAAATTACATATCTAAAAATATTAAATTAGGTCACTCTATAAAAAACTCTACTGATATTGATAACAACCTCAGCGACCTTACAAATTTGATCAGAGAGGCGAACCAAATTTCTATACCACTTATAACGCCGAACTTTCGATCTCCGCCAGCATTTATTATTGCTATCATCGGCCTTAAAAATAAACTTCGTAAAATGTATATGAAACGTCATTCTTCTAACGCTGATTGCCGTTCTCTAAAAAAACTACTACATTTCTTTACCAAACTGATGCAAAAATTATTGAATAAAAATTTAAATGATAAAGTTGCTAGAACCTATTCTCAACTCTCTACTAATGGTAACAGTCTTTTGAGGGTTTATAAACGATACAGTCAACTTACTGAAGCACTCCCACCGCTTTACGACAATCTTCTTAATAGATATGTGTATTCAGATACGGATAAAGCGGAATTTTTAGCAGGATATTATTTCAGCTCTCATAGTCACAATACCAACAATACCAACTTAACGACCAATTATCAGAATAATAAAATAAGACTAGTCATCAAAAAATATATAACTTCTTCTATATATCCATCCCATCCTCTGCTCACTTCTCCAAAGGAGGTGCTCCAACATATTCAATCGTTCAAAAACAAGCACTCTGTCGGAGATGATAACATTCCGTCGATTATCATCAAAAAACTACCCTTCAAGGCGATTGAACAACTCACTAATATTATCAATAGTATGTTTAAACTGAAGTATTTTCCTTCTAACTGGAAAGTAGCAAAAATCATAACTCTTCCGAAACCTGGAAAAGATTGTTCATCGCCAGATAACATTCGACCTATACGCTTGTTGAGTAATCTCAGTAACATTGCTGAAAAAATCACGCTAAAAAGATTACGCGCTTTCTCGGACGAAAATAATTTATTACCAAAAGTACAGTTTGATTTTCGCCTGGCCATTCTACAACTCATCAAATCGTTAGAATAGCAGAACATATTACTCATAACTTTAACTGTAATAAACATACGGGGATGGTTTTATTCGACGTGGCCATTTGATACTACTTGGCACAATGGTATCATATATAAAATGATTAAATGCAAATTTCCCAAATATCTAATTATGCTTATTTTAAGCTATTTAAGTAATAGATCATTCTATGTGTTTATAAATGATGTATTATCCTCTCGCAGAACATGCTTTGCAGGAGTACCTCAAGGTAGTGTACTCGGTCCATTTCTATTCACCTTTTACTTATACGATATTCCTATAAAAAATAACACAGAGGTAGCCTTGTATGCAGATGACACAGCATTATTTTCTAGTTCTTACATTCCAAAGACAGTAAAGAATAAATTACAGTTAGGAGTAGATGCTAATTCGTTATTTTACTAAGTGACGGATAGCCATTAACCCTGCCAAAACTCAGGCAATACTGTTTACTCGTAGGAGGCCACTTCTACCTACTACCTTAACGATTAACGATGTAAGTGTAGAATGGTCGGACGAAATAAAATATTTAAGAGTTATTTTAGATAAAAGGTTGCCTTTTAACAACAGCATTTAGATTACTCGTCAATTAAAACACATCGAGCAATTTGTACCATTTATCCCTTGTTTAAGCGCAAATCTTTCCTAAATGTCATTAATAAATTAATAATACATAAATCGCTTATTAGACCAGTTGGTTCAGAATAGATGCATTAGATATATACTCAATACTCCCATTTATAGTAATACAATGAAAATGCACGAGCAATTGAAACTACCCCTTTATTAAAAGATCATGTATTGAAAATGTCTACTACCTTTTTCAAACAATGTGTTACGCATGATAATGATCTAATTACGATGATTGGAAATTGCGATTCTAAGCAGTTAAGAACAAAATATACTAAGTATAAGCATCGCAGACTCGAGCATAATTTACTATAGCTTGTCAATTAATTATCGATAACATTCTTTTTTAAATATTAAATACGTTTTGATTTATCGTTACTTTTGACGGTCCGCTTGGTATAGCTTTTTTATCGCAGGTTTTTATGTTTTGTTTATTTTTCCTGCATTTTGTATATGTTAAACATCCATTGTTAAAAATTAAATTTCTCCTGTTATATTTATAGTTACTGTGGTAAGTTTATTTTAAACGGTACGTAGTGTCATAATTATTGTTTTTCTTTTATAACGCTTAATAATGTGAAAATATTACGTTTTTCTTTCTTTATATATATATATATATATATATATATATATATATATATATATATATATATATATATATATATATATGTATATATAGCAGGATTAACTGTAAACATTAATAAAACGAAGATCATGATAAATACACCTCATATAGGTCAAATTATTATCACAGAGAAGGAAGCAATACGTAAGAAAATTAAAAGAGGAACGCATCTCTGGTGGCTGCTTTTGAAAAGTTGAGTACTATTCTCAAAAAATAAAGATACACCCAACACCTTAAAAAAGAAACATATGAGTGCATCCTTCCGGGGCTTACATATGGAGGGAAAACATGGAACCTAACGAAGTATATTGTTAAGAACCAGAAAGCTCGCACGTTGATAAGACAGCAGAATGTATTGACGGATGTAGTCGAACGTGTAGCGCAGTTAAAATGAAATTGGGCAGGCCATATAGCAAGAAAAAACGATGACAGGTGAATCGAAACGAATAACAGAATGGTTTCCAAGAGAAGGACACAGATGTCGCGGTCGTACGTATACAAGGTGGCAGAACGATATGGAGAGACTAGCATAAATGAGGTCCATGATCGCTACAGATGGAAAGGAAAGGGGAGCGCTTACATCAAGCAGAGGTTTGATATAAGCGCATCGTAATCGTTATATATATAAACTGAATATTTTACTACGTCATATCAGGAACTGTGTTGGGGGACTTAGAGTTGGAAATGACAAACAAGATAAAAAAACTAAAAAAAAATCAAACATAATAAAATAATGGGAATACAGAAAATAAAGGAAGTGAAACAAAAGTACCTGGAGAAGAAATGTCAAAACATTTATCAGGAAGGACTAACAGGAAAACGGACGTACAGAAGGTAACAATAATTGAAGATAGGCTGAAGAATAAACTAATCAGTTCAGATTTCTTGTAAAACATAATAAACTAAGGAGTAAATAATCACTTACCTCATCAACATTAAAACAGTAATATGTGATATATATACAAATTATACCATAAGAAGAATACCAAAAAGTAATGGGATTACGGTAAGAAATGTTAAAAAAAAAAACGCGAATTAAAAAATAAACAATCGTAAGTTAATAAATTTTGAATGAAATAAAAATGTTATAAAATAATCATTAAACAAATGAGAATGATCTAATGTATTAAAATAATATAAAAATAGGATTAAATATTATGCAGAATGATCGCAACAAATAATGTTTCAGTCTGCGTTGTTTATATTTTGTGTACATTTGCTGTAGTTGTCTAGAATCGTATCTATCGATGACATTAACCAGTTCGTTTGGATGTAGGGTACAATTAATAAAATGCGGTGCTTACATTTAGTTTCCTTAATTGCTTTATAGAAATTAACATTAATGAAATTTCGGCAAATGTCAATCGCTTATCTAGGATTATAATTAGAAGACGAATGTTCCTGGACCAAACAACGTCCTTGTCTTCAGCGGTTACATTTGATAGCAATTCCGCTTCGGTCTTGGACGAATTGATAATAATTTTCCATTCTTTAAAGTATCGCAATAAACGTGAAATGTCTATTTGTAGACGATTATGTATGGTGGATGGTCTAAATGAGCTGTTGAATAAAGCAGTATCATGGGCGTATAGAGCAAGTTCCATAGATTTAGAATATTATACAAATTATATATATATATATACATATATAATATTGAAGAAAAATCAGCAAGACGCCAGAAAAAATGAATATATTAATCAACGGAAAAAACTTGAAACAAGTTGATTGCTTCAAATATTTAGGACATATCATAACAGAGAACGTATATCGTAGCAAATACATCCGGCGAAAATTTACCGTAGGGAAAGAGGAGTTTAAAAGAAAAAGACGCGTGTAATAACGCAGACCACGCTGTCTATGGGATTACGAAAACGTGCTGTCAAGTCGGATGTATGAACAGTAGGACTGTAGGCGGCGGAGAAATGCAATTTAAAAAAAAAAAAGAAATTTAAAGAAAACAAGGTTTTTGCAACGTGGTGCCGGCATTGCGTGTAAAAATTTTATGAATTGATAACATTTTGAACGAAGAAGTTTTTAACTGATCACTCTTGAAAAGGATTAGAAAAATAAGAATGAAACCCAGTTCAGACACGACGGCCTATTGAAGGATATTATAGAAGGTTATAGCCGTACGCAGGCTGAAACGAAGAACGAGACAGACACATTGAACTGAAAAGGCTAACAGCAGAATTGAAAAAAAAATTGGAGGACTCGAATGATATAGGCGACTTAGTCTAAGGACTAATACTCAAATATATGCATATACACTAGCTGACCCGGCGAAATTCGTATCGCACCAGAATCAATAAATGTATTAACTTATTAGCTAAATTAAATAAAACACAAATACCGATGGAGAAGTGGGAAATTAAAAAAATTTAAATAATATGTTGATACTTTTTAATATTTTTAGATTTATTGAACTTGATAAAAAATTATATTTAATTCAGCTAATAAGTTAATACATTTATTGATCTGCAGTGATACGAAGTTCGACGTGTAAGGGAAGGCTAAATCGTATTATATATACATATATATATATAACATATAATTAGTGTATATTCAAGATATATCACATTCATGCTAAAAGAATTGTAAAATCGGCCGACCAAAAATCGCTGGAGAAATTTTGAGAAATATAAAACCGAATTTTAAACTCGCGATTTCTCGTTACCGGCTAATTTTGGTAAACTTTACATTATTATATAAATGATCGATATCCGCTGTATTTCAATGTCGCGTAACATTTTTTTAAAGCTATTTTACCGAATTTCGAATCGTTCGCGAATTATCGCGGAAAAAGTGAATTTGAAAAATATCACTTTCTAAATTTTCGGGTTCCGTGTGAAATTTTTTTGCGCGGTTTTTTTCACTTTATACGATAGATTTTATATAAAAACTCCTAATTCATGAATCGTTTAAAAATATTTACGTCGTGCGCTATATCCCTTGCTAAAGGTGTTAAGTCGGCAGTTTTTAAAAATTCGTAGCTCGAAACCTGTTAATCTTGCTTAAAAACTGTTTTTTATTTCGAATTTGCCATTTTAATATCTATGAAATCAGTTTTAAAGAAATTTTGTCAAAAATCAAAATTCAAAAAGTCACCCCTCCAAAGCCACCAAATTTTTTTCAAATAACTTTATATATATATGCACTGTCCTTACAATTATAAATACAAAAAGAAAAAAAATCAGCAAAGTCTAAGCCGTTCTAGAGTTCTGGTATTTAAAACATGTGACAAATCATTTATATATATATATTACAATTATAATTACAATAGCCTGTATTTCCCATTTTAAATTAAAATTTACAAATATTATTTTCTTAACACTAAACTAGTATTAATATGTATAACTTTCTTAATGCTAAACTAATACTAATATGTATAACTTTTCTTAATACTAAACTAATATTATTATGTATAGCTTTCCTTAATGCCGAACTAATATTAATATGTTTAAATGTACTAAGGAAATTAAGCCCGTGAACGAGCATTGGCCTCTTCCAAATTATTGAACGTTTACATATTTTTCTTTCAGCTGTTTCTAGTCCATCCGATTAAGTGCTATACTCATCCAGATTGCACTTGCGTATTTGACGATATCGTCCCTCCATCTCATTTTTGATCTTCGTCTCAATCTTTTCCTATTGACTGGTAACCATTCAGTACATTTCTTGGCCCATCTGCTTGTGTCCATTCGAACTACATGTCCAGCCCAATTCTATTTCATTTCCAGTACTTTGCGGAGAGGATCTTCTGTTTTTGACTTATCCCGTAATACTTTATTATTGATTTTGTCCATCCTTATTATCCCGATCATTTTCCTTTCAATAGCTCTTTGAGCTATTTAATATTTTTCTACTTTGTCTAACTGTCAGTGACCATGTTTACCCACCATATGTCATGACTGGAAGGACGCATGTATTGTAAATCTGTGCTTTTCTTGTACGATTAATATTTCGTTTAAATTTTTCTCTTAATGGCCAGAATTTTTTCCACATCGCTAATCTGTGATTTACTTCTTTTTCTATTGGATCTTTAAAGGATATTTTTTGGCCTAAATATTGTATATATATATATATATATATATATAATGGCGTGTTAATATCTAGGGAGTATTGTAGAAATTTATTATAAATAAGAAAAATAAAATAAAAATAAATAAAATAAGTTTTGGAAAATAATACAGGTTAGCGAAGGTTATAGGCTCGTGCGAGACATATTAGTGTAGATATATATATCGGTATTATCCGTCTATTAAGTTACAATTTCAGGAAACATATACATAAAACGCGATTATCGGTTGCTGGCTTCACGTGCGACTTGTTTACTGAAATTTCCCCGTTAATCTGGGATTGATCATTAATATGTATATATATATATATATATGTATATGTATGTATGTATAAGATACACGTGCCGTATAAAGATAAGCGAATATGGTTAATATAATAATCGGTATCGTTGTTAGGAAGAGATCGTACCTTCGTCTGAAAGGTTGTAAATGGATCGAATTGCTCGTCCGTTAGGAGATCGAACGGAATAATAAAGAGAATAATTGCTTGTTTTAATTATAATAATTATCGCATAGTACATTCGTCCGCGATCAAATAAAATAAAAATAATGAATTAAATTTGAAATAGTAAAAAATAATTCCGAACAGCTGAATACTATCTTACTGCGAAGATACAACGAGCGGAATATCGGATAAGTCTCCACGATTTGAAAGCCGCCATCGATCTCACCGGTGGTACCACCAGTTTAGGTTATTTTATATTATATATTTTCTTTGTACGTCTTAATGAATTTTATGTATATATTTTGTGAATTATGTTATATTGAAATGTGAATAATTGTTAGCAAATTGTTTTTATGTTGAATCATGTAAAATTAAAATAACCATCATAATAATTAAAATAAATAGTATTAAATTCGTAACGTACGCTAGTCATTCCGTAGGGAAATTTGTTAGTTGTTTGTTCCACGTCAAGAAGCTGAGTTTCCGATAAATAAAATAAATAAGTATTTTCTTTTGCACAGTATTCTGTGCTGGCGACTGCGGAATTTCTTATTTAGCTTTATCTGGTACATTACCAGCCTTCAAGCTCATAGCTCTACCAAAGAGAGGGTTTTGTGAGAACTTTTCAAATTGTCCGCAATCACAGAGTATATGTACTTCGCTCTCTTAGGTGGAACGTAATAACATAGTGATCCTAAACGGGTTAATTATTATATATATATATATATATATATATATATATATATATATATATAGAGAGAGAGAGAGAGAGAGAGAGAGAGAGAGAGAGAATGAGAGGAGATTCGTACGGTAGGGGTTCTTCAAATTGCGAATAGTGGTACATCGATTTTTAAATGATAATAATAATAAGTTTCTACTTAATTGTTTTTCTAAGTCATCCGCAAAGGTCATAAATGGACGAAACAAGTGCAATTTTGTGTTAGAAAAAGTTTTTCTTTAGATAGGCCGTTAAAATCGAATAAACGCTATTCCGTTTATTTATATTAACGCTTTACGCTACCTGTATTTCCATTAGCGTGACGATTTTATCTTCATCCTCGTTTGCAATCTCAACGTTAATTAAATAAACCATCGGATAATTTCAAATTTCTCAGCCGAGTGAGATATTCTTCAGACTCTCGTAAACTGAAAAAAAAAAAACCTGACCATGAAATTCGACACGGCCAGAAATTTTAAAAAGTATCATCCGAGAATATACGGCTATCGGTCATTAAGTCGTCGGTTTAAACCTTTCAGTGACCAATTATACGATACGGGAAATTTTAATACCGACAAAATTATCTATTTTATGGTTGACAGTGAAATGTCTCGATTCTAATTATATTTATGTTATAGAATATTAAAAATCATCTAGAGTTCTCTAAAACGCAATGTTGTATAATAAAAGTTGAATAAATTGGAGAGTAGTGATTTTATTCATTAACTATAAACAAACAAAATAAAACACAATCAATAAAAGTTTTTTACGTCATTTTCAAGCGCGAACTAAAATTATTACATATTTTTTTTTGTATAAAAAAAAAAAAAAAGAAATAATTTTAGTTCGCGCTTGAAAATGACGTAACTGTTGAAAATCTTCGCGATTAAAAACTTTTAGTGATTGTGTTTTATTTTGTTTGTTTATAGTTGTATAATAAACAGCCTGGATAAAATTTATCATTTTTTGTCAAAATTTCATCTGCGACTGAAAAGGTTGGTTAAAAATATGACAAGCGTATACACACTGATTAGGCAATTCCATTTTAAAAAAAAAACGTTTAGTTTACGTCTACGAATATGTTAAATTGATGTATTTTTTACCGTTAATTAGAGCACCTATACATTTCGGGGTTATTTATTTTAATGTTTTCCACGCAATGTTTACAATATTACGTAAGAGAAATTTTTTACATTTTTTTCCTTTTTACGTGTTATAAAATAGTTTAAGTGTTCGAGAATTTTGTTCTCGTTACATTTAAGTTTTAATTTGTATTAATAAATTGTAAAAAAAAAAAATACTTGTTTGTCAATTTCAAAATACGCAGCCCTCGTGATGTAATAGTTTAAATTACGCCTCGTGTCTGATAGAATTTAAATTATTAAAACTGGATTCGTATTTAATTCGCAACAGGCTAGTAAATTTGAATACGTTATTATTAGTACCATTATTGTTCCGACTTCTGTGAGTATTTCTACGTAATTTAACGATATATGATATATGATATATATATATATATATATTTATATATAACGATAAGCCTTTGTCTCTTCACTATTACATGAAATTCTTCTGCGCTGGTCCCTGTTCTGATCTTTGTGATTTCATTTGTCTACAACATTGTTTTTTTACAACTCCATCGTAGTCTTCACTCTTCCAGTCTTCCTCCTGTAGACTATAAACCGTCCGTGTAATAATGATTTCTTCTATCGTCATTTGTGTTTAGCTAGTACGCCGATTGAGTTTGTTCTCTAAGATAGATATAGCAGAACTTCTTTTACCTCCTATCTGCCATTGTGGGTGTCCTTATCTTTGTTTTTCCTACGCTTATTTCAACTATATTTTTTCGGATCATTCAATTCAAATAATATCGTCGGTATGTCTTCAATGTCAAAATGTGCGACATCATAATTAGCAAGATGTTTGTATATGTATCTATCTCTCACATGTTATAATTAGACGGTATTCGTGTATATATATACCTATATATAATATATCCGAATTACTCGTTTCCATCTCGATAATATGGGGATTATAAATGAATTATCATGGGTGTTACAACCTCAGAAATTACAACCTCAGAAATCCACAAGCTGCGCACGTTACTGGGGTTTGCGTTGCTCTTATCCACGTTCTAATCATATTTTTCCCACTTGAAACGTTCCAGTTTTCTTACGTAATCTCGGAAGTTTTTGCTTCTCGGTCTCCTCCAGTCTGTAGATATCACATAATTTCCGCAATCTAATCTTTATAGAGCATTCTGGTTGTGGCTTGCTTTCTTTTTCCATTTACCAGCTCTGCGCGTTACCTCGGCATTCTGGAATTGTTCACGCGTACAACATGTCCTACCCAGCGTAGTTGCGACTAGTAAATTTTGATATATATATCGTCGTATTGTTCGTTAGCGAACGTCGTGACTAACTATTGTACTTTTATTTTTACGTACAAAATTGGCTAGCATCCATGGCACTATTTATATGCGACGCAGTGCGTGCATATGATGTTATACGGAATGGGGTGCCACTGACTTCTCAGTGATAATTAAGAATTAAATTATTATGAAAACTTTCTATGTCGCTTGTTTGTTTCGAACTTCCGACCGTCAAGTTGACAGTCCAGCACTCTAGCAACTACGCCACCGATATATATATATATATATATATATATATATATATATATATATATAATATATATATATAATATATATATAGAAGTTACCCACAGCTTCGCCTGTGTAATTAGAGTTTTTTTTTTTTTTTTTAAATACAATATCGCTGTCTCCTTCTTTTATTACACGAACGCAACTATTCTAGAAAAGGTCGATGATGTGATATTTTTACACGGTCTTTGACAAAGATATCGCTGTCTGTTTCATTTACTACGCAAAAACAAAAAATCCAGAAGGGACCGATGATGCGATGTTTTTACAGTCGGTCTACCATAGATGTACTCGATTTTAGGTGGCTGTTAAATTTTAAACGATTTGACGGTGTATCGCTGTCTCCTATATTTTAAAACTTAAAATTGGCGTAATTTCTCTCCTACTTGCGATATCAATGTGAAGAAAAGCTTAAAACGAATCCGACGATGTCGACTATAAGCTGTGTCAATTAGTATTGCTTTAATAGTTTTTGAGTTAAATCGGAACAGACAGGCGGACAGACTAGAAAGAAAAATTTTTAAAAATAGATTTTCTCTTTATCTGTGATAGTGATTATAATGAAAATATTCGCATATCAAAGACAGATATTTATATATTATATTTATTTATATATATACATACGGACATCCAAGGGTCTATTCCTGGAATTGTTTCACCTTGTCATCCTCGAATAAAAGTATCAATTATTGATTAAATCCAACTTAATTTTCCGCCACTCCAATTTTTTAACGCAATAATAATTGTATTCTCGCTTAATCCTAACTCACTTTTTTATTCCAAAGCGTTCTGTACATTTTAACTTTGTATCCATCGAAATCATCGTCTCATCGGCAACTTTGTATCGCTGGTGACGATTTTTATCTGACACTTAGTCTCTTTGTTTTTTTATTGTTTCTGTAAAGTTAATCACGTGTATATATATATATATATATATATATATATATATATATATATATATATATATATGTACATCGCGTGTTGACGTAATTTCTAAAATGCTCGACTATCAATCGTATTATTTATGACCTGAAAAAGTAATATGCAAAACGTTCGGCAATGAACGATATATCAGTGATGAGTCCTACTTTTGCACGACCTGATTTCGCAAGAAACTCTACTGTAAAATAGCATCTCGCTTGTCAACTAAATCAAATATATTTATCGGTAAATGAGTATATGCTTGCTGAATAATAAAGAAACCCCGTAGAAGACGTAAAAACTATCCAGTACTGACTTTCCTCAAGCAAGTGTTGCATAGCCAATTCGTTGTTAACTGTCAGGTTGTTTAGAGAACGTCTTGTATATAATTCTTACATTCTTCGAATTTTTACGTTTCTTTTTTATTATTTTCATCCGTCATACGTCATTATATCTACGTTGTTTTTCTATATGCCACTGGTTTATTATTCATTCTTATCCGCGTTCTCTGCAATTGACGCGATTGGCTTTGTAAGGATGTTACTAATTAATTTAACAAATTAATTATCGTTTCAAGACTCTCTCGGGGAGTTACGAAGGTGTGAAAAGGTTCGTCTCGTACACTTAACGGTCCTACATCTTGTGGTGAAATTGTATAAAAATTACGGATGTTCGTTTATGAAAAAAAAGTTTTACACCGTTCGATCTGCTCATGTTATAACAGAAAGAGACGTAGTCGAATATACTGACTCGCGTTACTTTATGGTTATAATTCTTCCGACGCTTAACGACCGCGAGTTAGCAATTTTCTTGTGAATTACTTCTCAGTTTGCAGATTTCCTTCGGTAGTTTTACTATATTTAGTTTGTTAGTTTCCTTAATCACGTTTACAATAATCTTCTCCACTGTTTCTGCTTAACCGGAATTAACTTTTAAAATACTTTACCATTTCATCTGTTAACCTTATTCAAACTTTATCTTAACGCTTACTTCTCCACCGCTACCGTTATTAGTATTATCAATGTTACTAAAAATACCACTACTATATACCATTGCTGTTAGTAGTGCTATTCATACCGTTATTCTGCTTCTATCGCCCCGTAGTTATGATGAAGAATGCGTGAGGCCTAGCTATTCGGAAGCGACGAGGGAAAATAAATTATTCGCGTGCCGATTTACCATAATCCCGGAGTTCCCTATATTATTTCTTAAATTCCTTGGGCGGGAGATGACTTTTAAAATGCAATTATCAACTTTTGCTTTCTTCTTTCCTTCCTCCTGTATATATATATACACACACACACAAATATATATATATTGATATAAATATATCGGACTTTTGACCGCGGTCACTAAGAAACATCCCACTAGTTCTCATTTCTGTTTTCACTTATAAAGTACTGAGAAGTAATAATAACTGCATTTCTGCTTTGTAAATTGCGACTGGCCATTCTATTTTTGACTTATGCGTGTGCTATATAATATCATCTGGTGCAACAGTCCGTGGACTGGTTCTATGTTTGTCTTTTTCATTCATATCGATTATTGTCATTATTTTCATTTCCGAGTAACTGGAGCAGGCGGAATCTCTCTTCAGGTTATCTGTCCAGCTGAATCACAGTCTACCACTTATTCGTTTCTCAGGGATATATCCTTCAATACAATCCACCATGTCGAAATACATGACCCATCTAATGCTGTTTTCGAATTTTAATCTGGTCCAATACTTGTCCCTTTTCATCGACCCGTTTCGAAACTTCTTGATTTATTATTTTCTCCGTCCAGCTTATTTTCTCCATCCGCCTACAGCACCACATTTCAAATGCTTCTATCCAGTCCTCTTCTCGTTTTGTATACGTCCCTGTTTCCGGTCCGTAAAATGCTACTAGCAACACGCATGTTTTTATAATATGTTTCCGCAGCCCTATGGACATCGTCCTGTTTGTTACTATTTTTAACTTCTTCATCGCAGCCTGTTTTGCTATGGCAAGTCGGTGCCGTATGTCTTGGTAACTACAGTCATTTTCAATAATGGTGTTTCCCAGGTACTTACGATGAAAACTGCTCTCGGTATTACAATATTCATTTGTTGCGGTTTCATTCTTATTACCATTATTTTGGTCTTTTTATTATTAATCTGCATTCCATACTTTTTTTGCTGATTCATGTGTATGTATGTATGTATGCATATATTTTAGTTGGGCATTGGCTTGATCCGGTCACCGGTATTCGCTATATTTCAGAAAAGAAAGTTATAATTTAACTTGTGCTGTTACTCTGTACACCCATTTTGTTTTCATTTTTTCCATCATCACTTAAAATGATGATAATTGTACTTTTCCTACACGGCAGTAATTTCAATTGTTATTAGTAGAAATGAATATATATATATATATATATATATATATATATATATATATATATATAACTATACATTATTTCTTACACTTTATACTTGTAGCTGGGATCGAAACTTGTTTGGTTAGCAGTCGAATACTCTATCAATTACATCATCGCGAAAGAGCTGTTTGTTTCACATAAACACAAGTCCTCTTCAAATGATGTAAATAGCCACGACTAATATTAAACATATAAAGTAGATTGACTTGTATATGTAAAAATTTGTTTATACCGGGGTAGGTAAATACGTGCGGGGTAAAGACGGGGATGATCAGTCTGAAGCAATTTATTTGATATTGCGATTATTTTTCGTTGAACACTGTATGTAATCTACGTTCACTTTTTTAAAACTTTCTGTCAACAAATTATTACTATAATATTATACAACCGATTAAAGAAAATCATCTACCGTACTAGGGTGGTACACGAGGTATTCGGTATTATGTCATCCGATGTATGACGGTGTTTAACGAGTGCGAAAATTCGTTATCGAATAGATATACTGTTAGAGAATCTCGCGGTTTTTCAATGTTGTAAATAAAACAATTCTAAAAAACTTTGTTCACATCTCTTCCGAATAAACCGAATTTGCCCCATGCTACTAATATTTAATGATTTATATTACTAACTTCATTCTGATTTGTGCATTAAAATTAGTAATCGCGGAATTGATCGACTCCCCCCCTCGTTGTTATATGAAAATAATTTAACGATAGCGATAGTGGAAATGTCGATTCTATTTGCAGAGAATTTCATCTATCTTATACAACATTGAAATTAAGTAACGTATTTCAATGTAGGTGCTGAAGTATTAAAAACGCACTGATTTTGAATGAACGAGATAATTACATATACGTATATATTTTCCTTTAGTTAAATTGCACCTAGCTGATGGTAGCTATTTAGCAATTTTAATATTTTATGCAGATGACATGATTACCAGCCTACCCATCAGTAGTGCTAAAAACAGTCATTAAAATTTATCTCTTAGGCTAGGTCCATCGGCTTGATTCTGTCAAGCCGACGAACTTCTAGCGAATTATCCAGCAACCCGATCGCCATGTTGTTCGAGTGCACTTCTAGTCTATGAGCATAATTTTTTGCGTCGCTGGATATTACTTCCAGAACAAACTTCATTCCAAGGTCTTTGTGGAGCGGCAGCCATAACGCCAAACTAGTTTCAAAATTTGATTATAAATCAATAATATATTTTCAGCGGACACTTCCGATTTCATGTTTAATAACCAATACATCTGTCTCAGTTTTATATTTAGTTCAGTGCGCTTCGCTATTATCTGTTTTCTCCACGTTACACGCTGATCAAGGTGCATACCGAGATATTTTACATCTGATTTCTGTGAAATTGCAGCACCGTTTAGGACTATGTCTTCTGTTGAATAAATTCTTCTGTTAGTAAAGATTATTCTTGTTAATTTACTTTCATTAGCCTTGATTCTCCAGCGGTTAAGTCACGACGAAACTTCATTGACTGCTGCCTGGATGGTATTGTCCGCTCTGACGAGAGTCATCAGCAAAAGTCGCTACCTCTACATCAGAGGGTGTAGGAATATCCGATGTGTAAATGAGGTAGAGTAGTGGTCCCAGTACACTACCCTGTAGCACACCTGCTGTCACCGGGTATATATCTGATGAATCGTCTTCATATTTCACATAAAAATACCTTTCACTTAGGTATATATAAATTTTTTAATTTCACGGCATTGAACGCCAGATATCAGTTCGTGATCAAATTTGTCACTATCATTTAATGCGGTGAACGCTAGTCCATTTTATACGCAAAAATAACGTACAATAGACTAGTCACGATGTTTGATAATGAGTACTACGACGATGATGATGATATATATATACGCACACACACACAATTCCATTGCTCATTTAATATTCTAAACGTTAGGATACAGTGCTAAAGAAATAAATGCTGGCTGTTATTATCGTATTCGAGAGGTGTCTATTTTTTTCCTCTTTCGTATTTCAATTAAGATAATAACCGAAACGACAAATCTTCATTTATGTGGCCAATAAAAATTTATTCACCTGCTAAAGGGAACGAGAAAATTAATTAGAAAGTACTGTTACAGTTCAGACACACATAGAAACATAGGAAGCTTATTCATATATATGTAATATATATATGCCGTTGAACAGTTTGGAATAATTGCAACGTTGACTACCTTGTATTCTTTAATGTATTTTCAACTTTTACGTTTTATTATTTACCGGCACCAGATGTGTTAGACAGTTACTCTTATTCAGGTCTTACTAACGCTATATTATATATATATATGTTCTGTGTACAAAGTTAATGGAAACTATGATTTTACAGTCCTTACGAAATACAATTGAATTCGTACAGAATACGTTTTAAGGGGTAAAACCGCTAATAAAGAACAAGAAAATTTAAGAAAGGAACCCCCTGTAAAATAGTTCGTTGAAAGGGTAGTTATTATATATACATATATATATATATATATATATATATATATATATATATATATATTCGCGGAATAATGGTAGGGTGACAATAAAAATACTTCCATTGATACAATAGGTTTGCAACTTTTCTTCCGTATTTGTTGTGTTCTATCTCATTATACAAGCACACACACACACATATATATAAGGCTTCAGTGTTTATATAATAATTTTTTTACCGCGAGCTGTATGCAACTAAATTACTTTAATGGGATATACGAAGGTTTCCAAATTTAATATTGCTTTTCAAATTTAAGGCACTCCCTTTGAAAACTATTAAAATGACCCTATATTTTACGAAATTTTTTCTGTATACACACACACACATATATATATATATATTAAATCCATTCAATTTTCTTTATTGCGTGTGCCGTTGCACAATGTTATTGACCTCTCTCGTTCTCTGTATTTTTATGTAAAGTTCTATTTTAAAATGTTATGATTTTCCTCGATGCAGATTGTTCATCGCATCTACTTCTCGCTCATTGAAAATCTTCCAAATTGTACTTTCGCGTACTTTATTTCCGGCAATCTACCTTTGATGCGGGCGTGTGGATATTTAATCGAACATTCAAATACTGAAACGCTCAATTTATTACCTATCAGTGCTGCTGATATAGAAAATGCTAAACTTTTTTTTGGATCAAACACAGGCAGCGTACTTCTGAACGGAAATTCAGAGCATTTCAAAAGGATAATAACCATAGAAAACGAACGTATTTTCAAGACTAACACCTTTTTTGGATCGTTCCGGGGTTCTCAGAGTTGGAGGACGTCTACAAAATGCACAATTTGATTATTCCAACGAGCATCTGTCAATGTGTTTTTGGTCTTCAAGAAAGTACCTAATGTTTGCTCATGTCCATCAACATCAGTCCACAAAATTCTTTGTAAATCCCAATCTTCAGGATGCAACATTTTTGTAATGTCGGTAGTAAATATGAATTTGTGTATTCTTATCCAAAGAAGTACATCGAAAAAGTCCTGTTGAAGTTTAGAACCTGTATACATATGATCAATTAATGAAGTTCCAGAACTGGTTTTCAAAGAGCCATTGAAAACAACTCGCAGTTTTATTGTTTCGCTATCTTCACGCAGGATACCACGGTGAGGTGAATAATATGAACAGTGTGGTTCTAGTAAATTTTCAGAGACACGTATCATATGCCTAAGCTGCTCGTATTCATTGAGAAAGCCTTCATATTGTTGTTTAAATGGCCTGTCTTGAGAAATGCGCTGAATCAAACGTTCCAAACATTTCCAAGCAGCTCTCTTGGAGTCTCCAAGCTGGCATATTGAGATTTAAAATGTATTAATTTTGCCACTCTCGGCATCTTTGTTAACCAACAATTTCAAATACTACTTGTTAGTTGAAAATAAGAAAATGTTTAATATTTACTTAACATTATGACAACGGCGATGTGATAAAAATTCGATATTACGAACAATAGTATATCAAGTACATTATGCTTAATTATCGACGCTCTTGCTGCCAGGTACGTCACGTCGTAAAGAACGAGAATAACGATTGTCGTTCGAAGATGCGTTATGACGTCTGTTTAGAAAGATACGTCAATAAAATTATTGGCGACGTGTATCAAGAAGAGGCTCGTAATATTCGGTAAAGTTTAAGGTTCGTCAACTTTCAATGACGTGTAAAATATGACATTCTCAAAAATTTGTCGCCTAATTCTGTCTTGCCGTATTATTTTTTGAAACTTCGTGTCCGTATGTCGTTGCAGAACGACGAGATACTTTTATCCTCGTTAGGAACACACTGGTAAATAGCGGTTTCCATTAAGCTGTCTATCAGCTAGTTTTTAACGGCTGTTTAATATTTCAAAGTAAAATAAGTTTTTACTGCCTAAAACGAGCACAATATACACGCGCACACACTTACCGCCAGTTTGCATCCGTTTCAAACCGGTAAAGTTCTTGTTAAGAGTTCAGCGTTGAAGTTTTACCCATATATATTATATATATATATATATATATATATATATATATATATATATATATATATATTCGAATTTATTTTTTTCGATAAATGTAAAGTATTGGTAACTGCAGGTTTATATATATGTGTGTGTATGTGTTTGTGAATTATTCGTTTATTAATAATGCAACCCCCAAGAAAGTGGATGAGGGAATTTAACACCTTTTTAATGCAAGTTGCGGAAACTTCACCGGTGTTTTTCTGCCACAAATTGACTTTATTCCTACCATTTTTTTTTTTTGCTAAGACTGTAGGTTTTTATTTAATTATTGCGCGGCGTGACAGAGACCTGCCGGCCGTGCATCCCGGAAGGGCGATTTACGATTGGACGAAATGGGAAAAATGAAAATACAAGAATTTCGTAATTTTAAGTCTTTCATCCACTAACATTTGTCATCGGCAGGGGGCCGGGTGTATTTAATTATTTTTAAAAACTCTAAATATCGCGAAACTGTATCGACGTTTGATATATATTTATATTTTTGAATAGTTTCTACTATAATTATTATTATACGGGCGATGCAGAGTAAAATACAATCCAGACCGATTACAAGTAAGGAACGATTGAAACGTACATAATGTATCAGCTAATCGAATGATTCTGTAGAAGATTATAATATAGGCCTAAACCGATCGAAAAATATAGAGTGCTCGCTATTTAAAATTAAATTTATTTATTGTTTCACTTAAATTATCGACATTTATTTTCTAATAGTTAAATTTAATTAGTTGCGTTGTTTTTAATATTTCAAAATATTCATAGTTAACTAAATTCAGTCAGTTGTGTTTTTTTCCCATTTTTTCGTTTTAATATTTACAAATATTAATAATTAACTAAATTTAGTTAGCTGCCTAGATTTATATTTACTCTAAAGGTACAATCGCGATGATGATGATAAATTATTTTTTTAGTTTTTATTTTATTTTTTTAATCCGAAATCTGTTTGAAGTAATCGAATAAAATAAATGCTCACGAATGCGTAAATTTAACGTAAATAATTTTTATAACTTACTTCCGTCTTCGTCTAGTTACATCTTCATGCGAACAATCTAAAATAAAAACAAAGCAAAAATACACGCAAAAATTAAAACAAATATAATTATTAATTCGGTTAGAATTTTCTTCTTCACAACACTTATAACTGAATTTTCTTCAAATTTATTTTGATCATGAAATATACATATATATATATATATATATATATATATATATATATATATATATATATATATATATATATATATTAAAAAAATACGTAAATTAAATATGAATTGCACGAGAAAATTCTTGTCAATCCATCAGACCAGCTGTGACTAAATGAATTTTGTATAATAATCGCTATAAATTTAAAACTTTGAAAACAACAATAACTTGCGATAAATGCGAACACGTCGATAAATTTACGTTCATATACACGGGCATAATACGTAAATGCGTACTTATATGTTACACATACTTGCGCATATATAAGGTCCGTTTAAAAAAGTAATGAAACTTGTTCAAAATGTTTTTTATTAAACTCAAACCATAAGTTTAAATTTCCACTTTTAAAGTAAGACCCTTACGCAGTTACACGTTGTCAGAGAGACGTTCCTTTGTAAAGTAGTCCCGGAAGTCTTGAAGTAGCATATTCTACAGGTGTTCGGTTAAGGCGCTTTGAACATTGTATAAAATTTAAAAATGTAAACCTTACAGACGGAATGTCAATTGAAAGAATAAGTAAAATTAGGTCGCTAATTCTGATGGATATTTAAAGAGTCTCGTGTCACTAGCCGCGGTATGTTGAATAAACTCCTTAATGACATTGTTGAAGATAGTCGTCCGAAGGTTCGAATTAGTGTCTTTACGTGAAAATCGATTTGCGTCGATAATTGCACGTAAGATGATATTTTCTAAAAGTACAAAATACGCGTAAACGGCTTAACCGGACGAAACTGGAGAAGAGGCGTCTTAATATATTTGACGATTACATTATAGGAGGTTTTCCGGTGAGTTTTGAATGTAGAGTTTTAGTTTCAGACAGACGTATTTATTCACACAACGGAGATTCCGTCCAGATCGTACGGAATATGAAATTTTGAAATATAACAACGGCGGAATTCATCGAGTTAATAGAAGATATGCGAAGCGTTTAATTAAGAATTTCAATATATTCTATCAAGTTTCGGACAGCTAGATGAAGGCATTAATTAGATGAGACGAGTCTACAAAATGTGCTAGCATTCATGGCACTAAGTACGTTACAACGCATGTGCCATCCAGATATGATGTTACTGCCTCCTTCGTGATAATTAACAGTTGTAACTTTATGTCGCGATCGAGGACAGTTGGATTAAAAGTCGAACGCTCCATTATGCCATACTGCGACACGTATATATGTATATAGGTATAAGCTTAAGTGTGTGGTTTTATACGCGAATTTTAAATACAAAAAAAAAACACCGAAATCTTAGACCCTTATCGAGCACGCTGTTTACGACGAATAAAATTATAATTTCGTTTACCATCAACGTTACAGTGTCGCCCACATTAAATTTATTATATTATGTATATTTTATATATACTTTATTTAGTCTATTACCTCTTAATATTCTCCTCGATCGTACGGATTAAATTAAGTTATATGGCGCGTCTCGATAAAAACTGAAATAGTTGCGAATTTGTTCACGAACTATAATAAAATTTTAACAGGCTTTTTGACGTTAAAGGTGTTAATCTTTCACTAGACAGGTCGGTGGATAATTTTCGTTTTTTAACCGATATAGCCTGAAAATAGAGTGATTCGGTCGAAGTAGCGATAAAATAAAAGTACAAGACCATTTTTTTTTTTTTTTGACATTGTCGGAGTTTTCAAGTCAGTTAAAGTTAACGAAATTTGTAGACAAATTAGGCGAAATATTATAGAACGAGTTATGAGGAAAACTATAAAACGCTACCTAAAATCGGTTATACCTTCTCCGGTAAGTATTCATTCGAGTTAATTACGTCGTCAATTTTATAGACGAAGTTACGAAACAACCACAAGTTCTGTACCGGCTAGAAAAATAACGAGATGGTAATTTTCGAATTCTCGACCTGCTTAACGACGATGAATGAAGTCAAATCGGAATTCGTAATGTAACGTCTGTAAAAAAAGATGAAGGATGTTCATTTAACACCGATAAATACCGTTATAAACGTGTTACCGCACTTACAACTGATCTTTCAACAGTCATATCAATCACGTGTCTATATTCATCCAACCTCAAAAACTTACTATATACAACTATCATTCGTCCTAGGTATGCATGCCCTGCCTGGAGTTTCGCTTATAAGAAAATACAGCTATTACAAAACCACCGTTGCAGAATCTCGCTAAATTCCGACAGATATACGAAAATTAGTGACACGCATTCCGCATTAAACTTAACTACACATTGGAAAACTTTTCAAACAATTCTACGATAACTATGCGCAACAATAAATTAATTCAAGTCATAGTGGACTACGATATGGCCAGTATACGAAATAGATATACTCGGTATAAGCACCGTCATCTGAAGCACCGGTTTTTAAATTAATGTATATTCTAGTATTTTGCATATTGAGTTATTTATATTATTAAGTAATCCAGCAAATTGTAAATGTCTAAACTTCAATTATTTCTCTTTGTTTTTTTTTCTTTATTTACAGTTTTTTTTTTTCTTGTAATGTTTAAACATAAGATTATATACGATAATAATAATATAATTTTTCTTATTTTATTTATTGCCGAGGTAAATTTTGTATACTTGGAATAAATAGTTTTATAATGTAAACAATTATGTAATAAAGAACCTTCTTCTTCTAGCAGCAATTCTCTCACTCGTAACGAATATAATACAAGCTGGGAGATCCGAATATCGGAAGTTAATATGCGACTTAAAGACAAGAATTTCATGAGTCATCGTACAGACCGAATAAAACAAATAACATACAGGGGAATTTCTACAAAGTGTAGAGTATAGATTAAAAAAAAGTAATTTACTCTTTAGTACGGGGTTTTCTGAAATGATTTCGAAGTACCGTTATAGTTTCAATTCTGAAGAAAACGAATTAGCCAATATATATATATATTTTTATTTTTTTTTTATTTTTTTTTTAAATGTAGCTCCAAGAAAGGACAGCTGCTTCCTTTTTGAAATCTCAAACTTTAGTTTAAATAAGCAGCAATCATGATTATTCAACATGTGCAGAGGCAATGGTTAAGCTCTGTTACGTCCATTACTTAGTAACAACCAAGTCAGTAGGTTTGAAACGTTTAAGCCTTCTTAAGTCACGATCTGTGGAAAAAGTGCCAAGGCCTCCGGATTTGGATGATGATGAAGTCTTCTGTGGTGTTGGTCAGTATAATCCTGTATCACTTCGTTGACCCATTTGATCTGTACATCTGTATGGAGCGCATCATTTCGTTGGAACCAGCGAACATTGGTAATTAGTCGAAGGTACTTATTCTGAGCTGTCTGGATTATTTTACGATTCGATGCTTTAGTACATCCCCATATTTGTATCCCATATGTCCATATAGGACTTATGATGGTGTTATATATTAACAATTTATTCTCCAGCTTCATTTTAGAGCGCCGTCCAACAAGTCAGTACATTTGGCGTATTTTTTCTCTTACTTGGACAGCTTTATGATCAATATAGGTTCTCCAAGTTAATTTTGTGTCCAGACGCATTCCTAAGTATTTCGCAGAATTTGCAACTGGAACTTGTTGTTTATATGGACCATGTAACGAGGATCACAATTGCGTAATATATATATATATATATATATATATATATATATATATATATATATATATATATATATATATATATACATAATAAACAACAAAAAAAGGTTCTTTTTTGTATTGTTTATTTTAATAAAAATCACTACATTCCACATTATACAAATGATATATATGTATATATATATATATATATATATATATATATATATATATATATATATATGTATATATATGTATATATAGTTTAGATTGTGGAATGAAGTGATTTTTTATACGTGATTATAAAAAACAGTTAAAATCACTAAAATTTATTTATTAAGCAAAGCTTTTAATAAAAGAAAGGGATAAAAATAATTTATTAAATTCAATGGTAAATTTTGAGGAAGAATTAATTTTAAAAAGTATATTGTAAAACGTATATTATTCCTAGCTATTGATTTTTGATTACATAAAATATATTTTTCATAGTTCAAATACATATTTTTATAAAATAATTATTTTCTAGCTACTGTTCTGTAAATTTTATATTACTGATATTTGATTGTGTTGTTTACCACAGTCACTGTCAGATAGTTTTAAGTATTTATAATTCATTTATGATGTAAAAATTATGAACTTATAAATTAATATTTTATGTTTTTATATATTTAATTTTATTTATATATAGCTTGATAATGGCGTAGTTGCCGAAAAGCTTTGCTTAATAAATAAAGTTTAGTGATTTTAACTGTTTTTTGTAATCTATATATATATATATATATATATATATATATATATATATATATATATATATATATATATATATAATTTTACAAATGTTGAGTGATTTTTAAAAAAATAAACAAGAAATAAATTAAAATCACTAAACTAAGTTGATTGTCTTGTTTACCGCGTTCACTATCAGAATATTTTTTTTTTTACTTTAATTATTTTTTACAGATTGTATATCTAAATTATATTTTTATCCGCTTATATTTCTTACATATTTTATATAATTATATTTTATATTATGTTCACTTGATAATGGCTTAATAGTCGAAATGGTTTGTGCTTTTTTTATAAAACGTTTAGGTGATTTTAACTCATTATTCCTTGTTGTTTATATGTATATATATATATATATATATATATATATATATATATATATATATATATATATATATATGTGTGTGTGTAGAATATGTCAATTATCAAAAGTTGCTTAATCTATTTTTTGCATGTAAATTTGGTACATCGATTTTAATTTATAGTAAGTTTTTTTTTCAATTTTGAAAGTTATTTCATCTTTTTCGTTTTTTATCATCGCGAGATAATTATTAATTTCTGCATCGAATGTTAGATTTTGAATTTTAGTTTATTTTCTGTTGAAGTTGTTTCTTATCGCGTTTTCTTCAAGCGAGTAGTATGTTTGTTTTATCGCGATTTAAGCTATCAAATCGTATTATTCTATGAATCGTGCGAATTTCGGATGGTAGGTTATTTAGTCGAAATAATTTTTCTGTAAACCGTGTAAAAAAAGGATTCAGTTCGTTAACGTATACCTAAAGTTTCTAAAATTGGAATAAAACGGTCGGCTAGCGGCTGAAAATTTACAAATTTACATTTTCATCGCAGTCAAAACGAATAAGCGGTTAAATTTTACATAGAAATTTAATTTGATTTCTGTTTTATTTTATTTTTTTCATAATTACCGCGAGCATTTAGGGTAATTTAGGGTAATTAAGGGCAACAATGAAAGAAGTCACAAGTACGTTCGGAATAGAAAATTATGCGAAATTGCACGTTTTTGCGGTAAATAAATTTTATTAACTCATTCCTAAGTATCAACAACGCGGCGACCAATTTTTTTTTTGTAGTTTAACAAATCGTTAATATCATATTCATTTATATGCACAACTTACACACACACACACACACAATTAAACGTGTTCCTGTATTATATACGTGCGTGTGTGAATTTATACGTTTAAACATTTAATGTAACGTGTAATGTGGTATTTATTGTAATAAAGACTCGATTAAACGTGTAAGAACTTTTCGATTGTTTTAAACCTTTTTAAATTGCGTAATAAATAAGTAAGTTTTTTTTTGCGCTTGTCCTTATGTTTTATCAAATGTTAATTGCAGGAAACATTTTATACGGTTTGTCACTGTTATTTGTGTCTTATCAAATGTTAATTGCAGGGAACGTTTTATACGGTTTGTTGTTTTTTCACTTTTGGGAAATAGCCAACGGCAAAGTACTTTCTAAATCCAGTTTTATTCCATGTTCCATTATCAACGGCCATGGCCAATCAGCTTGGTATTATTCTTATAATTAGAATCATTCAACGTATGTGTTCATTAATTTCTTTTCTTTTATGTTATACTTTTAAATTTTCTAATAATTTTAGACATAATGTGCCATTCTGTATAACAAATTTTTTTTTCATCCACATTTTTGCAAGAAAAAAGATTTGCTAAATAATTACTGCACATCTAAATTATCATTTGTATTGATGATAACTAATAGAAAAAAATAAAAATAAACTACCAAAAATGAAAAGTTAAAAAATGTAAAAGAACGAAAGATATTAAAAAAAAATGACGGGTAAAAAATTAACACAATTATTATATATATATATATACATGTATTGAATGCGATAAACAGCGCTATACTATAACTAGATATTACGTAATATGTTTTTAGGGGTATATACCAACGCCCAGAAGCTGGTCAAATAAGCGCATCGGTTCTTTATAAAACTAGTGTAATAGCGATAAAAATATATTGTGTGCGTGCATTATGTACTACGACGATACTTGGCCTTCTGCGTCCAGAATAAAACTAGCGTACACCGTCTATATCTTCGGTAACTAGCGTATTAGTTTACAGACATTATAATAAATCTGTATGACAACCAATACCGAACACTTTAACACTACGAATACCCCGCCGGGTAATTTGTATTTATTTTCTTTCACACGTTCATGTTATCTTTACTAAAATTTCTAAACATGAAAATTAATCGAAGTAACTACAATTTTTGGACACTAAATACTAACCTAAAATTATAAACTCGTTGCTAATTGCGAATTAATAAACATCCGTTACATAATGTTATTATAAAACCTATTACACGTTCGTTATACAACGGACAACAATTCCGACGTAAGAATCGTTTACAGATGAAGATTCTAACGATGGGAGCACGTTAGTCTACAAAAAGAAAGTTAGACGATTTTTGTAGGGCACGTCCACGAGATCTGGAATACCTGAAGAGTCGGATTTTTGAAGAAATTTAAAAAATAACATACGCTCGGAAAAGTCTTCGAACATGTTGTAAAAAGACTGAACGAATGTACTGTTGCAAATGACGATCATCTG
The DNA here is from genome assembly GCA_032883995.1 of Coronaproctus castanopsis. Taxonomy (NCBI): domain Eukaryota; kingdom Metazoa; phylum Arthropoda; class Insecta; order Hemiptera; family Monophlebidae; genus Coronaproctus; species Coronaproctus castanopsis. Next base: position 51,958,298 of record CM065052.1, read on the forward strand.
AACGATATTGATTTCCACGAATGATTGTAAGCTAATCTCTCGTTTTTCTATTTTTAAATAGAATTTCATTCGAAAATTTTGTTCGAGTAGTTTTTCAGCTTCTCTGGGTTACCCTATGTATATATATATATATATATATATATATATATATATATATATATATATATATATATATATATATATAATAAAACCTTAATCCGGCATATATAAATTAAAAGGAGCCACGATGAACGTAAAATGTGATAAGAGAAAAATCGTTAAAAACTCTAAAACAAACGAATCAGATATTTCAGAATTACAGTCACCTTCTGACGAGAAATTTTTGATCGAAAAATAACGACAAAAATTGCTCCGGCCCAACCTAATTTTAATGAATTATTCTAAATACGAAGAGAACTTTTAGAGGGTTAATTTCCAGAATTTTTTTTTAATGAAAATTTTTGCATATCTTATTCCTAGACTTGACTATCAATAGAAGCAAATAACGAACTAAACGAGGTACGCTATCGAAAATCAGCGAGATCAATTTTAAATATCGTCGACTCTTAGTCGTATCTCACTATAGCCGATTATCGATATCAAAAATTTATACTGATTTTGAATATTTTCGATCGACCGTATGAATTACGCGTAAATTTACTTTTCCTTATTTTTACGACTACTTTTAAATATTTATTTACTTATTAATATATATTTTTAAAAAATAATAATAAAAACGCACACATTCCATAATAATATTTACAAATTTTCCAACTAGATAATAGTTTGTCGATGAACTAATTCGTGTTTAATACATTTCATATGCAATTATAATTTTGAATTTTATATTTTAATTTATTCTTATTACAAAATGTACATAATAAACGAAACAATGTAATATTCGACTTATACCTGCTTGAGCCTCGATATAATAAACAAAGAAATAAACAAGCATCGTTATTTGTCCTTATATTACGTATAACAGATTTGTATAACATCTCCTTTAGTGTGATATCTAGCCATACCACCCCAAAATGTTATACCATAAAACTGGCTGATACAATGCTAAATACAATCGTCTCAAATGTTTCGTTGACTGAAGTAATAAAATAAATAGCCTTTCTTGACTTTTTAGACAAATAAAGAGAGTGCGCGCTCCAGCTTAATCTTTTATCAAATAATAACCCCGGTATTTAATTTCATTAATCTTGATCAATATTGTATTATAGAATTTTATATACAATTGATCCCAGTCTACAAAGTCTTGGTTTCTATAGATTAGCTATTTCGATTTCGTATTGTTTACTATTAATTTATTGTTGGTTTAACCAATTGGATATTATATCCACGTCAGTTTGAACGCAACGTTAATTCTGGTTATCTAGAATCCATCGTCAACACAATTAAAATAATTTTTCATGTACTTGTAAATCGCATTTATATAAATGAAGAAAAAGGTAATGTCCTAACACCACTGCGGTACACCGGACATATGCACTACGCTATCGGTATACGCATCATTAATCCGCATGTTCTAGTTATTAAATAGCTTTTGAACCAATTATAATAGTTTACACACACTGTTATTCATTCCAATTTTCCCACATCGTGTACATTTATCTCTCTCGATTAAGAATATCGTACGTTTATTTTTACGTATACAAAATGGACTAGCATTCCAGACACTAAATACAACGAAAATGCGCGCGCATATAACCTTATACGTAGTGGGGGCGCTTTTTAATTGAGAATTACCTAATGATGAAAAAGTTTCTATTTCGCGAGTAGGTTTCAAACCTTCGACCGTCGAATTGACGATCGAGCACTCTAGTAATTATGCCATCGCGACATATTCGAGCTAATTTTAATCATTTTTTTAAGTGTACATATGGCACAAATCAGTTGTGTAACCTGTACGTCTGTCTTTACCTTCTGGAATTTAACTACTTCTTTGTTGTTTTTTTCCTAATTTTTTTCCACCTCAATCTTTTAATTAGGATAATATTTTAATTGCATCCGTTAGTCGAGTTTTGATTTTTAACTTTTCCATATTTCTCCGATTTAATACATCGACAAGATGGCAAATTAATTTGAGCTGCGCTAAAGACGTCATTCCGCCCACCATCTCTTTGTCATAATCCATTTGCGCGCAAATATCCTATATGTTCTTTCTTCTTTATTTAGTATATATAATTACAACTAAAGACATTTGTAAACAAGTTAACTAATACAGTTTTACCACTTCCATATGAGGGAATAGGAACAAAGAAATTAACAAAAGAAACTTTAATACTATTTTGTGACGTGATATGGGGTTTGTTTTACGAATTATCATTTCTTCTATATATACTTACTGTGCAACGTGGTATTTTTTGTTTCATTATTATTATTATTATTATAACTTTTCCTTTTTTCGCTATATATATATATATATATATATATATATATATATATATATATATATATATATATATATATATATATATATATATATATAACTTATGGATCACAAACAATATTAAGCAAATAAAAAAGTTACAAATTGTGCAGCGAGCGGTTGAAAGGAAAATGTTAGGGGTTACAAAATTTGATAGAATAAACAAGACATTAAGAGCACAGTCAATGACAGAAGACCTAATGAAGATAGCAAGAAAACACTCAAATGGACGTGGTGTGGTCATGTTATGCGGAAACAAGCAGAAAGCTGGACCAGAAAATGTATTGGATTCCGCTGGATAGGAAAAGGAAAATTCGAAAGACGACATTGTTAAATATGTTGGGATTAATTGGATGCAGAAAGCAAGAGATAGAACCACTTGGAAGAAAATGGGTGTTGGATGTTTCTTCAAAGTAAAAAAAACAAAAAAATAACGGAAGAGGCCTTTGCTCAATTTGGGCTTTTATTATTATCATCAATTTTAATTATTTTATGCGTGTATTTTTTGGCGTACTTAAATGAAATAAAGGCTTTATTATTATTATTATTATTATTATTATATGTATATGTTACTATCATTGCATAACTATAAATTTTTCCTTATTATGTTACCCGTCTTTATATTAATTCTGTTATACGGTGAACTATCGTTGGTGTTACGTAATTATTAATTAAATTTTTTTTTCATTATTTTTTAATTTACGTGTAATATATATATATATATATATATACAAAATTAAAATCATTAATTAATTTCGGTAGATGAACTAGCGTTAAAGTTAACGTTATGACGATGTTATCTTCGCATTATTAAACTATTAATAAATAGTTCAAACCCGATTGGTTCGGAAGCTTTGAAACTTCAATATAGATAGATACTTTTAAGATATTAAATTTCAACCATAGTAGAAAAGGTTCACGTTTTGTCGCGTACTACATTTTTCAAAAAATGATTTTAATCCGGCAAGTCTTTTCAATCTACATAGTTCATTACTAGTCCGTTTGTCCTCAGTATTTTTCCCCCCCTTTTACCGGGTATCTCGTATTTTACACTTCCTCTTCGTCGCATAATTAGTATTTTTTTCTTCTGTTATTCCCTCTTGCTAAACGATTACTACTACTAGCAGCTATTTCGATTTTATTAAAGATGGATACTACGATGAGAAAAGTTCAGCAGCGACAGCCCGCAACCTATTACACGAACGCACCGGAAACAAGGGGTCGAAAATTACTGCACGTAGACATTAAAGGGTTCAACGTTTTACCGCATAAGCGGAGGGTGACGTGCGGATAAAAGTAATTTTATAAGATATTAATTCGTCCGTCGAAATTGCTGCAGAGGCTTAAGTGTACTTTTACCGGCGCAACGCGGTAAACCTATATATATATATATATATATATATATCGATAAAATCCGTATAACTAGATTAATATATGTAGGCATAAATTAGTATATACATATGGTAGCCAAATACGCAGCTACGCATACATTTGAATTCCGCGACGCTAAATGAAAAATAGATGTTATAAAAATTACTTTATCGATAGAAGTAACGATTCAGCCTTACATGCAGTAATAAAACAATCAGATAAAAATTACACTTCGCTAAATTTAAGTAGTGAAACTTTCATTAATAATAGAATAGACTTAAACATGGAAATCTAAAGCACTACATGGGGAAAGTTTCCACAAGAACTACAAAATAAAAATGTGGACCCTTATCTATCAAATAAATGGATGGTACGTGGAGAATTTATTCCCGGAAACAGAAGGATTTTTTTGATAGCGATTCAGGACCAAGCGATAACAACCAGAAATTATAGGAAATATATCATTAAGGAACCAAATATCTCCGATAAATGTCGTAAATGTGGCAAAGCAAATGAAACTATTAAACACATTTTTAAGTGGTTGTGAACAATTAACGTGAAAATTTTATGTTAAAAGACATAATGATGTGGCAGTTATCGTACATCGAGAAATAGGAATAAAATACGGATTAATTAAAGATAAACAGCCATATTATAAGTATACACAAAAAAAAATCTTATAACACGAACATTTTAAATGATACTGGAACAGAACGATACGGACTGATAAAACAGTAGAACATAATAGACCTAATATCGTTTTAATAGATAAGATAAATTATGTTAATAGATTGTCGCGGATAGTCGAAATATCGATAAGGTATATGCAGAAAAAATAAATAAGTATGATAAACTTACAGAACAAACGAAACGAATTACTCGATGTTGTAAATATTGTACCATAATTCAGTTGTAATTAAGTTCTGGTATAACTTTTTACCATTTTCTTTTGTTGTTTATACTTTGTTTTTTTTTCTTTGGTTTGTTTTTATTTACACTCATTTCCTTTTTTTTTTTAATCCTTATTTTTAATGTTTATTTACTTTAGTTTAAATTATAAGCATAAACTCTACAAATTTATATTAGATGGAACAAGGGACTATATTATCTCATCCCTTCTTCCATTGCAATAAGTTAATTTAAGTGTGAAGTTCTTTGCCTTAGTGCTGTGAACTCCATCATTATATTAATAATACCATTTGGTTTGTAGAGGAAGGGGGTTTTTAATGGATAAAAATCCCACACACTGATTTTGGTTCCCTTATAAAAACTAAAATATTTTCTTATCATTAGTGTCTTTTGAAGATTTTCCCCCTCCCGCTTTAAAAAAAAAAAAAATATTGTACCATTAGTAATTGGAAACAATGGAATAATATCGACCAGTTTAAGTAAGAGCATGAAGAACCTAGGACTGTCACCTTATATAATGGAACAAATTCAAAAATCAGTATTATTGAACACAGTTTCTAGTATGAGGACCTTCTTTAACCATCAAGATGAAGGAAGTTTGTAATGCTTGCTAATTAAAAGCCGTATTACAAACTCAAACCAGCATGGCTGTGAAGATTGCGGATAATAATAATAATAATAATAATAATAATAATAATAATAGTAAAAATAATAACAATGTTTTTCTAAGGTTGAAAATTATTAACCCTTTCAGTCACCGTGTCCACTCCATGAAACATGGAATTTTAATATTAACAAAATTATATATTTTCTGGTTGACCATGAAATGTCTCAATTCTAATTGTATTTATGTAAAAATATTGAAAATCATTCTAAAAAGGAGCATGTTATGATAAACAGACTGTGTAAGATTTATCATTTTCTGTCAAAATTTCATATGTAACTGAAACCGTTAAATAACGGTTGCTTACGCGTAATGATTTGTATATAACGGAAATTACAAATTTGAATATGGCCCACGTACCACACATGACGAATAGAGTAAAAAAAAAATTATTATTATTATATAATAGAGTTGATCGACTTAATTACGCACCAAAATTGTACATAAGGGTTGATTGGGCATACCAACACAACGTTATAATGATTTTTCATCATTATACGAAATGCTTATTTAATCTTATTGCGAATAATCTGGCTGTTCCTTCTATGCATTTTTTTTTTCATACTTATTACTACAATTTAATTTACATACTGTCGACTTTTGTTTTTTTTTTTTAAATATATGTACATAACGATTGATTGAACATGCAATAGAATGTATATGTACGCAACAGTTGATTGAGCATAGAATGCAACGTTATAATGATTTTTCAACGTTATACGAAATGTTCGTTTAATCTGTTTTGCAAATTGTCTGCCTGTTTCTTCTATGCATTTTTTTTTTTCATACTGATTACTACAATTTAATTGAGATACTGTCGACTTTTTATTTTTTTTAAAGAATATATGCGCATAACGATTGATTGGACATACAATGCAATATGTATGCACATAACGATTGATTTGGCATATAATGCAATGTGTTACATAACAGTTGATTGAATCCAACGTTATAATGATTTTTCATCGTTATACGAAATGTTCATTTAATCTTCTTGCGAATTGCCTGCCTATTTCTCTTATGCATTTTTTTCTTATATTTCTATCTTATATTTCGTTTTTTTTTTTTTTTCACTGCTGAGGAGCAATCACAACCCACCTAACGTGTTGATTGATAAATAGTAATTATATATTGATGTTACAATTGGTTAGGAATTTGTAAAGAAGGAGGAAAACACGGGAGTCATTAGAAAAAATTAAGGAAGTGATAGAGGAAGGAGGACGATAACCGATGGATATTAAGGAATTCAGAAGTGCGAGTTGGTCAGGTGTGTGAAAACTGCAATTGAAAAGGATGTGGTTTTCATCGGCGATAATTTGTGAATCGGCTGGATGGGAACAATATGGGGAACTGGAAATCTCAATACGAAACATGTGAGCCGGAAGACGATTGTGTCCAGAACGTAAACGGGTGATGGTTGTAATAAATTTTCGGAAGTTGAGGTGTATGTTGGACAAATTAAAGTACCAGGGAGTAGGTGATGTGGCCAGATAATATCTAAGGGTGGAAGAACTAACTAGCCACGATGACCACTCGTAGGATATATCCATGTTGGCAAGAGATATCAGGTCTGTGGTGGAAATTGCCGGCACCAGAGAGCCGAAGAAAATGGCTTCCTTGGCCAGAGTGTCGGCAATCTCATTGCCATGAATTCCGTAATGACCGGGAATCCAGACGTATGATATTAAGATGCCGCGGCTGAATAGTAAGTCAATTGTCGCGCTGCCAAGGGAAGATACTTATATTTCGTTGTTACTAATTGATTTCGAAAATGCGTTATTATTTCTTATCGCTAAATCTACGTTATGCTCTTGGTAAATATTTTTATTATTTTATACGTACAAGCCTTCCTCTAATGCAATGTAATTCTTATCTTTTTCCGTACTTTTATTATAAGATTTTCTTCTATATGTTATAACCATTACTAGGATTAATTTTATAAATAACCGTTATTTATTTATTTCAGTATTGTATATTTAAATACAGTATTTTTTGTCTTTATTTTCGTTTCTCCTCGTTTATATTTTCTTATAATTTGTACGCATTATTTAAAAACTTTATTATGTTTTTTTTTTACGTTCACTTGATAATGACGTAACAGTCGAAAAGCTTTATTATCTTTTCATATATAAAAATAACTCGACCGATTTTAAAGATTTTTTTTCTTTTTGTTGCGTTTGTTTTTTAAAAATCGCTACGTCGCACAAATTCTTATTCGAAATAACCTATGTGAATTTCGTCCATGGTAATTAGCTGTACTTCCTTTATCGTCAATGATATTTCCGCTACAAGGAGATCTGGATGAATATCGCGACGTTTCTTTCGTATTGACGCCTTAACTTTTTGTTATGTCAGTTTAATAGCTGACAACTGTAATTCCATTTTGGTGTTTCAGTATTTAATGATGTACTAAAACTTTATTGCTGAGCGAAACTATGTCTTTCTAGGATTTTATCATCTTTAGTTGTTCAAATTATTTTTTTTATTTATTAATACGAATAGACCAAGTTAATTGTGAAATGCATACCTAGATATTTTATATTAATTCGAACTAATTATAATTCGAGAATACCGAAATTTTCTGTTCCTAATGAAATTGATACGCGCAGGTTTTTCCTTATCAAGTAAGCCTTATTTTCCATTTTTTCTCCACTGTTCGATACTTTCGATATGAGATTGTATATTCTTAGTTGATTCTTCTATATTATTTCCAGTAGTCATCACAGCAGTATCATCTGCAAACGTGGCTGCGGTGACTTGCTCGTTAACCGGAATATCAGCGCTATATAATACATATTGAACGTTATTTTACGGAAGTTCTACTTGTATATAATTCAGTGTTCATCGTTACGGTTTATTCTATAAAAAAAAAAACCCTGTCAATTAGGTAGTTTTCTCGAGTAAAATATCTTCTTAATTTTTTAAATACCATTCACCTATGCCATATACTTTGTCAAATGTCCGTACAATATCGAGGTACACAGCTGAGAAGATATTATTTTCTTCAAAGCTTTTCTCAAATGTACCTGATCTAGTGTGATCTCTCCGTAAATCCGAACTGACGTTATTTAAGCAATAATTTATGAAATAATATATAATAAAAATAATTTTTTATTCGGTCGATTACTTTAATTTTTCACGTCGATCTAACGTATAGACTCTAGAGAACGAACTATGATCGTCTTATCTATAAGGTGACCGAGAAAAGGCGGTCGGATTTTTTGTTTTTTTATTTTAATAACTCTAAAACTAATCGATCGAAATTTTTTAATGAAATTTTATTTAAAAATAGAAAGACAGGAGATTAGCTTACAATCACTTTTGGAACACAATGCCGTTCAGATGATCGTCATTTTCAACAATATATTCGTTCGATCTTTTTACAACATTTTAGAAGACTTTTTCGAGCGTATGTCATTTTTGAAATTTCTTCAGAAATCCGAGTTTTCAGGTGTTCCAAATCTCGTGGATGTGTTTTGTAAATGTATCGCTCTTACGGTATCACCGAAAACACGCGTAACTTTGAATTGTTATCGAAATTTTCTTTGCAAAGTTTTACGCAAAACGCGCGCTCCTTCTTGTTATAAGATATCACGATAACTCAACCAATGTGCCGCGTGTATACTAAACTTGAAGCACGCGGCTTACGTTGCAGCAGTGTTACCAACTGGGCTGTTTATAAAACAAACCCGTCCGTTTTCTCTGGGTCACTCTATACATTGTTTTTCGAACAATAAACAACTATGAACGAAGTAAATTTTCTTTACTCCATAAAAACAGGGACAACCACCATTTCTTCGGACGTGAATTCGAAATAGAAGAAACACCACTACGGAAAGCTAAAAAAAAAAATCACGAAACTCTCCGCTAACCGCCCCAAATTGTAATTTACTAATGTGAAAGAAATCATAGCGGTGGCAGTTTTCGAGAACTTATAGATATGGAAATACAGAAAAACCAAATGCATGCGAATAATAAGAAAACATACAATATTCATTGATATATATATATATATATATTTATACATATACATTTGCATGTGCGTGTGGGTTATATGCGCATATATACGTACATGTGGAAGTGGGCGTGCGAGACA